>JAPYYQ010002086.1:0-59586 GCA_030522585.1 Anagyrus pseudococci | reverse complement strand
TCGGACAGTTTGTGTGTAAATTTCATCAAAATGCATCGATGTCCGGGGTTTACTAAGACACATAGTAATTTTTACCCTACAATTTTTCTCAGTGTACAATAAATTAAACTTTTTAAAAAATATTCAATTTTGCATTGAATTTTTATATTATGATAAGTTTTACATTGGTTTGACAAAATGTATTATGGACTAATTTCAATAATTCAATTTAAATTTTATATTTAAATTTTTATTTTAAAAAAGAAATTATTAAAAAAAGAAATATTTCAACAAAACTAAAACTTTCTGCAATTTACAACTTTAAACACGCATTCATTTTAATATTGCTATAGAAGGTTGAAACTTTTAGACATTTATACGATACTTTATTTATTTATAATGTTTGTACTACCTAATATCTGGAAAAGATAACAAATTATTTCGGTGACACAGAGATTCAAGTGATTATTTCATTGAATTTCGTCGAATTAACTTATCTTTTTTAGATTGAATTATTAACGGTGATGTACAGCAGTCTATTTTACGTTAGACGTTATCAATGGAATTTTAAATTTGATATATAGTCACCTGTCAATTTGAATTTCAATCAACTAATGAGGTATCTTATCATGTGTCTCGATTATTTATGAAGAATTTTTTCCTCCCGTTCTTAAATAACATTGTTAGTGCATTATACCCTTCAGTAACATTTACAAATTTAATAAAGTTTTTGATGAAAGATTATTTCAAAATAGACGAATATTCCTCGAAATAATTTTAAACTACCTAATAGCATTAAAATGCCTGACCGGTTCCGTGCCTGCACTACTTAAGAAAAACTAGGTCTAACCGTTGTTTTTCAATCGCAAATTTTTTAGACAGCTTCGACAGTCCAGGCTGATCCATTCCCGTAAATTTTAATACCTGTGACCTGAACATTTTACGTAATAATCCCATTTTTTTATTTAAAATAAACGCAACGTTTTATTGCCGATATTCGAATAAAAAATGATGAGTTATAAAGCTTAAAGACTGGCCATCAACTCAAGCCGCGGTTTTAGAGCGTATAATCCAACGTTGCAGTCCAACACACTTGTGTAAAAGCGCGGGCAAAGTACGAGATTGTAATAATTAACCGATTAAAATAAAGCTTGAGGGGGTCCGTCTAAATGTAACGGTGCTTAAGTGAGGAGCCAAGGCAAACGGAGAGCAAGAACTTTGGAAAATTACAGCCGTTCATTCGGAGGAGGAGGGGGGGGGGCAAGCCGTTCGTAAGAATAGAATGAATATTCGCGCCTTACGCTTCGATTGCGAAACGCGATGGGAGGGCAAACTTTATTTTCAAGCTCGTAGGGCCGAGAGCAGCAGCGCGCCCGGCCATTAAGCTTGCCCTCCTTCTCCCTCTCTCTTTCTTTCTCTCGAGCTTTTGGCCTTTTTTACACTCCCTTCCTCTGCTTGCATCTTTCCTTTTTCACCGGCAACCAAGCTCGGGTCCCGTCTCTCGCTCTCGAGTCTGGCAATCGTATTATGCTCGTTATACTCGAACGAGAACCGCGTATACTTTGAAGTACTCGGGGGGGAAAAAGGTGTGGGTATGAGGGAGGGAAAATTTATTTTGATCTACTTTATCGGTTATTAAGCTCGGCATTTTTCTTTTTTTTCTTTAATGTAGAATTATTAAATTTTCACGTTTTTCAGACGCGTTAAAACTTTAACGCTGATCCGCGAGCATTACCTACAAATGTTGAAATGCGTTTTGCGCGTCGAATCCAGCGCGGCCATTACTCACCCTCTCTCTCTCTCTCTCTCTCTCTCGTACGCGAGCATGTAACGATATCTCGTCGTCCACTTGAAATTTTCTCAGCTTTATACGCGACTCTTGTCTCTCTTCACGTTTACGCTTTCTAGGCTGCTGGGGCAGGGAGGTGGGGGGGGGGGGTACAGCTTGTTAGTCGCGCCCTATAAAAGTCGAAACGAAACGAAAGGGAAAAGAAGCCGAGCTGCATCACTGGAGGAGCTTGCGGCAAAGACTCGCTTACATACGCACACCTAGGCTGAGCAGGAGAGAGAGAGAGAGAGAGGGGGGTGAGGGAAGCGTGCGCGGAAGTACTTTTAGCGTCAAGACTCCTTCGCTGCTCTCTGTTTATGTCCCGCGAAACGAGACTCGTTTACGAGAGTGTGCTGCGCCCGACTCCAGGGCCTTAACGCCCCGGGTTAAGAGTGCTCTATCGCGGTACAGTGGGAAATGAGGTTCCAAACGAGCCTCGGGCGCTCGCGGCCTCGTTACAAGTGTGCCTTACGAGTGTGCAAACTCTCTCGAGCGCGTCTCTCTCGAGCGCGCGATTTCGAGCTTTGTGCGCCACAGTTGCTATAGTCGCTAGTTTTTAATTGTAGCCAGCGGGAAGTTAGTTTTATTACGGAAAGCGCGTACTTGGCTTATACATCTAGAGCGACAAGCAAAGTGATCGGTCGATAAGAAACGGATCGACGCGGCAAAGTCGAATTAGCGAGAGAGGAAAAGAGAGGGAGAGACAGAGAGGAAAGAGAGGCGGAGGAAGAAGAGAGAGGCGTTAAATTCACGGCGGTGAACTCTCGGTGCGGAAATCTCTGGAGGCTCGCGCGAAATCAGAGAGTCCCGGGGCTTTATTTATGGGCCGGGCGACCGGATACCCGCCGCTACGCGTATCAAATTGAAATAGCGCGCGTCGGGTGTCCCGGCGCGGCCCTCTCTCTCTTTCGCGCTCGCACCTCTACGTATGTATATATATACACGTGGGCCGGGCCGCGTGCGGAAAGCGAGATCCCGCCCTCGCTTATATTTACGAGCTGCTAATCCTCGAAAAGAGAAAGCCAGCCGTGAGAGAGAGAGAGAGAGAGTGACACTTTGGAGGGTGCGTACGTAGTCGTGCTTGTTGTCGAGGCCAGAACGGCCCTGACTCATGAGCGCGAGTGCGCTTCTCCGTTCCGCTCGTTATACGCAGGTTTCAAGTCCGCGACAGCTGGAGGGAGGTGGGCTTTAATAAAACACCCGAGCCTCGGCTGATTATTTTATCTAGCCTCCTCGCCGGCTAGATCTTAGATCCGAACCTTCACGCTTCGGCGCACATTTTACGACAAGTATCCACGCTCCCACAAAACTCTACTCGGCCCTCGCTCTCCGCACTCTCGAGAGCTATAAGCCTACCTTGGGGGCCCACCCTTAGTAGCGACGTCGCGTAAATCCAGACTCTATGCTTTTGAAAAAGAACGAGACCGAGAAAGGTGCGGCATGGGGGGAGGGAGGCACCCACGCCAGAGCGAAAGGTACTCACGCGAGAGAGAGAGTGTAAGCTGCATGCGTGCGGGGATGCGCTATCTCCTTGGCCCGTCTCTCTTTCTCTCTCTCTCTCTATAGCCTCCACGCTATAGCCTCTCTCCGTCTCTCCAATCAGATCGAGCGCGATATTGCCCGCGGCCGTGTGTGGGGGCCCCCCTTTGATTTTTATCTCCTCGAGGCTCTCTCTATCTCTCTTTCTCTTTTATATATATATATGCGCCGAACGCACGCGCCCCGTACGTAATCGATTCTCCGACGATTTACGAGCGGAGATAACGGCCGCGATTCTAATTTCTTGAGCGCCTCGTCTTCCGCCCTTTCCCTCCCCTTTCTACCCGCTCCTCCCGGTAATGACCGGTCCCGAGGGCTCTCCCTCCCTTTTTCCCTCCCTCCCGGTGGACACTTTCTTAGCCCTTTCCTCCCCGTATTTATGGCACTTGCAGCCCCGTAAATTTCGTCACCAGCCGCTACACGCCGCGTTTTATTATCCTCCGCGTGCGCATTTCTTTTTTTTGCTTGTGTTGCTTGATGGGATTTGGTTTTCGATTGCCGGAATTGTTTTTTTTTTGTTTGCTTTTGGTGGATGGTTGAGGTGCTGCTGCTAACTTACGCCTCAAGAGAAAGAAATTGTTTTTATTGATTGCTACCGATCGACTGGGCCCGCGTAATTGTTTGTTCGGAGAATTTAGGGAGCCGTCGATTATCGCGATAGGCATTCGTTTAAAAGATTTCCGATGCCGAGATCGCTCGTGCATATATCAAAACAGGGACAATCGTAGGGTGTGCGCGGAACGTTGCAGCAGATGCTGCAACATAATTTATGTTGTATCGCCAGGATCTTTTGATAATTATTTGGCCTACATTTTAATTTGATTTAATTGCAGTTATGCATAAATCTCTTGTCAAGTATGCATCGTAAATACTGATTTTAAAATTTCTTGCAATGATAGATTAAATTTGTCGATGCTACTTCTGATAATTTGAAAAAATTAATTCATACCAAAATGCTACTAATAACAAAGTAAACATTTTTCGTTAACAACATGAAATTTCGAAATGAAATAAAAACGTCAAAACATTCCAAGTAAACGTCGGAACGAAATTCGACAAAAGCAAAAAAAAAAGCTGACGTCGGAGAAGTACACAAAAAGCTCGGCAAATTTTCGCGACGTAATCTTGGCTAGAGGGCTCTCGAGTATAGGCTACAGAGATAAACCAGAGCGAAAATGAAACAATAGAAAAAAAAGCAGGCGGCGTCTGGCTAATGATTTTTTTAAATCTCCGAGCTGTAGGAGAGCGAAAAGAGGGCCAGGAGGGTGTAGCAGCGCGAGCTGGAATGGAAAGTGAACTTTATCGTCCGGACTAAGCGAGCCAAAGCGGCAATGGAGACGGAAAGAGAGCGAAAAAGTCAAGCAGCCGGCGGTGGCGGCAGCAACAGCGGCATTAGCATTTGTTTACTCGACGGCGGCAGAAGAGAGACAGAAAGAGAGAGAGAGAAAGAGTAGGGGATGGGTGTTTACCGCGCGGTCGCCGGCTTAAATTTATCCGGACGTTAATGGCTTGCGCACTCTCTCTCTCTCTCTCTCTCGCTCTCTCTCTTGCTCGCCCGGATTGTTGGCGGCGATAAGAGTGGACCCGAAATTGGTAAACATCCCTTATTTCGCCTGGCTCTTTATTCTCTTGCCACCCTCTTTTTTTGTAACCCCCCGTCCCCCCACCTCCGCAGCCCGGCTCGCTGGGCTTCCGGCGAAGGATTGTAATTTCGCGAAAATAAACGCTCTCTCGCGTGCAGCCATGTCTAATGAGTTGATGAAGCCGGACGACAACGGAGCCAAGTTCAACTTCAATTACGCGGGAGTAAAAAGTTCTAATTATATTTTATTTAATCAATCCACGGAATTTTTAAAAGCAACGGATTATTTCCGTAAAAGACAGTTTTGCTATTTCTGAAAAGGAATATGTGTACGTAGAAATGTTTATGTGTACCGAGAAATCAAGAGGAATTAGAGGCACACCACTTCTGCTTTTACTATCTTGAAAGTGATGTCGCGTAACTTATCAGCAACACCTTGAATCCCACTGCATCTTCGTCCGGAGAATTGGAGCGTTAAATATATGCGAGTACGTCTTGTAGAGCACTGAATGCTCTCAGCGTTGAAATTTTTATTAGACCCTCTTTGTGTTACTTAGGTAAAATACGAGCAGTTAACCTTTTACAAAGGAACGTTTTAATGAGTTTCTCTGTTTAACTTCTCGAGTACAATTAGCTATTCGTTACCTTGTGGATTTTAAAATAAACATATCTTTTTTACTGATTAATTCAATAATTATTAATTGTAGAATTCGAAATATTTGAATTTATATGTGGAATTTTTTTCTCGACTTGAGAAGAGCGTGATGTTGGGCGTTATAAAGCAGCGTTGAAGTAAAATTGCTTGTATTTTACACGTGTGCTTATATTGCAATAATTACAGTGAGTATAAGTTTAAAGTGCTACGTTGATGAAAAATGACGTGTTATTATTGGAAACTCGGGTCAAAATATTGCGTGCAAAGTGTAGAGTGCCCGATAAAGGTAATTAAATTAGTTGCGCATTACAGAGTGTAGAAGAAGTATTACGAGCAGCCAAGCGTAATGTTGCAAATGTAAAGTTTCGCGTAAGTGTAAAATTCGCGCAACATCTATCATTTGCGCGAACAAGTTGTTGATGCTGCGCAACGTCGGCGTACTGTCTTTCGGAAGTCGTTCGAAGTCTAGTTAAAAGTTGAAATGAGCGTTAAAATGAAAGTTTTGGTAAACGTTTAGCAAAAGGCAGGGGAGCCGGTGGATGACGCAATGCGCGACACTGAGAAAAAGAGAAGTTTTTAAAATACAACTTTATGCGTGGCTTCACTTTGGAAGCGCGTTTATTTAAGTTATTTCGAGGGAAAATAATGAATCAATGAAAATACGAAAAGTTTTTAAAAGAACTACTCACTATGGTTTAAAAAGAAGCTAAAAGTAATTTTTACGTAATATTACAGTATTAGTTACTTGAAATCGCGCATTTATTATGAAAATAATCAACCCCAATTTTTAATCCCAAAGCCTAAAAACGCTGGCAAACATTAATCTCCTATCTGGCAAACAGTGGAGAATCTCATCGAAGCGCCATCCCAAAAATGATGCCATTGGTAATTTCAACAAAGGGAGCAAAAAACAAGAAGTACCTCGAGAAGTAACAACAACTTATTACAAAGCTAATGCCGTGCTAAGAGCGCGCGCACGCACACACGAGCGAGTTAGCTTCTCCTACAGGACGCACGCGATATATCTCAGGGCGTACACACCATAGCAAGCTGGGGAGGGAGTATAAGCCCGTTCAAAAGCGAGCGCCCTGGCGCCTGGAGTATTAAGAAAGGAGAGAGAGAGAGAGAGAGCGAGTATTACATACACGTACACCTGGAGGGAGAAGATGCGAAGTATCTCCAATTTACTCCAGAGCTCCCGGGGGGAACTCAATTACGTGGCATCTGGCTTCATTATTGCGCACGTATGGTTTCATAACGCAGACGACGCTCTACGTCTCCGATGTGCAACTATACCGAGGAGTGCGCGCGCCAGCAGCAGCAGCCGCGAGTGTACCGAGAGCTTTTCCGCGGATCTGTAAAGCGCACTGTGTGTGTGTGTGTGTGTGTGTGTGTGTGTGCAATGGGACACACAAGGCTAATGGAATTTCGGGACTGACGAGTGGATTACACTTGCCGCAGAGCTCCTCTGCGCCTCGTTCCTAATCTCGAGGAGCCGGCAATTTTGTAGCTTGTTAGCGAGCCCAGCCTCCAGCCGAGCCCAAAGAGCTTCCTCTCTCAATGGCTAGTATTCTACAGACTCGGGCTTGTATTGTTATTCTGCGGTTGCATTAAAAGGAAAGCCGAGTATCCCCTTTATTTCTCATGATTTGCTTGAAAATCTATCAACGAGCCAAGCAGTCTAACGCAAGCCGGATTGCTCGAACAAAAAGTACTCCATCAGGATGATTCATAGTTCGCCGGCTCCTTTAAAAATGACGCGCATTATCCGTGGGATACTCGTGGTAAGGTAGAAGGAGCGTATAAAGCGGCTAATAACTTACTTCGGCGCTGATCTGCTTTTCGCGTGTCGACTAATTAGCCGCAAAAAGTGCAGTCATTTGTTATAGCGCGGGCCGCTCGTAATTAACGCGGACGAAGCGTCCGAGTGACGGACAGCGCGGCCGCGAGGGGAGCGCCCGGAGGCAAGGGCAAACGAGGAAAAGCTCATAAAAATTGCAGGCCGCCTACGTGTACGCGTGATTCTCTCGCTCTCGGGCTGCCCCGACACGCGCCTGCGAATTTTCCCCGGCGCTACCGGACGGATCCCGATAAACCCCCGGCCCCTGCAGCGAGCCCTCGCTTCGTCCGCCGCGGGGGCGTGCGTGCTTTTCCAGCCGGCTGCACCCCCGCCTCGCGGTGGACGCGTTAATAACGGCTCTCAGCGCTAGCCTGCCTCGGGAAAAAATAAAAGAAAGAAACAGCCGAGCGCGGGGGGCTGAAAAAAAGGAATAAACCCGGAGCAGAGCCGCGAGAGAGAGAGAGCCACACCTGATTTATGCGACTATTTTTTCCCGGCTTATCGCGCGTGCATTGGCGCGAACTCTCTCTCTCTCTCTCTCTCTCTCTCTCTCTCGCTTCGCTCCTACGCGTTTTTTCGTCCCTTTCCCCTCCGTGTAACGTTGACGCAACGTGTTGAGCCTAATCGCTCGCGATCTCGACCGAGGAACTAGCCCTCGACCTCCCCCGTCGCTTGAATAAGTTTCCTGAGTTATGGGCTGTTTTTAAGGCTGCGGCTCCTCTCGAGCCAACGGCAAATTATTGTGTTTGGCTCACCCGAGGATATTTATCCAGCGGTACAAGGGGCAACTACTACTTTTCGAAACTTATCACGTTATTATTTTGAAACGCGCGATCGAGAGAGAGAGAGAAAGAAAAATGGCAGAGAGCTTACATCTTTTTCTTTGCAAGACCAAATTGCTCGCATGACTTTTGTATTAAGTTATTGAAACTTGGAGTGGTGTGAGAAATCCGTCGGGTTTTCTCTCTTTCGGAAACTACGTATCATCGTGTTAATCACTTGTTAGCTGCGCGGCGAGCTAATGGTATACACAGCGCTCTACGGTAGCTTAAGCCATTTGCGCGTGTAATGCACAATCGTAACAATTGCGGTTACCAGGGGAAAGTAATCACCCATTTCGGGTGATATATCTTAGTGTTGGATGGAAACGTTATTTGGCTCTGGCCAAGAAACGCAAGCGCAAAGGCTCTTAGCTTACATCAGGCGAGAGAAAGAGAGCGAGATAGAGAGGGTGAACGGCGCGGCGCACGTGTCGGTGCACGCATCACGGGAGCTAGGGATGAAGCCTGATTGGATCATAGATTGAATGATTTATAACGGATTCGAGGAAGTAATTAGAACATTTCATCTCTTGCGTAATGGGCTTTCGTTTTTCGCTTAATTAACTGCATTTGCGCGAGCGATTGATCAAAGTTCCCATTTATAACGATCATTCGCCAAAGTTATGTAATCGAAAATTTGCATTGGACAATTTTTTTCGGAACACTCGCGAAAGCTTATGAATTTTTTTTTTTTTAAGAAAAGAAAACGTAATTGACGTCACGAAAAAGAACAATAGAACGAAACTCTTAAATATAAAATGTTACACAAAAAATAAGTGTCTCGCACACATCGGTGAATATACGCGGTAATAACGGAGGGTATGCAAATTTGGTTCTTATCAAACAAAGTATAATATTAATATTTCTTAATATTTCAGCCGAAGGCGCAACTGCAGTATGGATGGAGAAAAGATTAGTTAATTTATATTTTCGAGGCCGAGAGAGGGAAATTCGTGACTCTCTCGGCGGGCTCTCTCCCTCTCTTTCTCTGGACATATTTACATAATTTGAGATACACGAATTTGATTGCTCGCGCAAACTTGCTTGATTTGACAAGAAGAATGCATTTTCTTTTTCTTTTTTTTTAAAAAAAAAGAAAAAAAACACTCGTTACTGCTGTACTAGAATAATCTCTCTTATCGATTTCAACATATTTTTGCAGGTAGTTAAGAGCCGGCGGTTAAAAATAGCCTCGACATGTTACGAGTTTTCATGAGTATTTCAGATATATCTCGGAGTACATTATTCCTGAATATTTTAATCACTAGGAAAAATAAGAAAATAAACGAAATTTCTATTCCATCTTCATTTCGATCACGGGACTAATTCGGTTCATGAAAATCGAGTTTGACGAACGGAATTTATTTAGCAGCCGAATGGTAATTCGAACGACGTAAATCCCAGCCATACGGCTGTCCGACAAGTCTCGCTCGCAGGGCTTCTGCGGATTAAAAATCCGAGAGCAAATCCCGCGCGACTAATTCGAGACGAGCCCGTACGTGCGGCTCGCGAAGCGCTTCCTCTCGACCAACGAGCTCTGGCTCCCTTTAGAAGCACAGCTGCATTTTTGTCCAGCTTCGCCGGATCAATTCTCCGGAAAAATCGACAGACTCTCTTTGTTTCTCCCCGTTGCCATCTACGGAAGGTGGAATTTTTTTTCGACTCTAGCCTCGATGAACATGCGAGACAATGGTCTTTTATCAAGGCAAACTCGATGAATTTGTCTTGAAAAGTATTCAAGATATTGCGACCGATGAAGAGGCTACAAATTTTTTCCCTTTGCATATTCTATTTTAATGCATGTAGATCTGCTCGATACGTGTAGATTATTAATATAATCGAAAATAGTCCAACAGGAATTTGACCCTCATATTTTTGTGCTCTCACTCTCTCTCTATTAAAAAATATTATCGAACCGAACTACGGGGTATGTTCCTAGGGTGAAGGGCTCGATTTTTAACGCGTGAATTTTTTCCCGCTTAAATTGCTAAAATTCCAGTTCGAAAGCGATAAATCTATTACAATATTGCCTTAATTATTTTTCAATTTCGGCCCCCGTTCGTTTGGCTAATTAGATTATATTGCTCCGATATTTTCTTCGATAGCTCGTTCTCCTCAAAAATTCATCACCGAAAAAAAAAATTATTCAAAAAGTTGAAGAGGCAATTTTCGTCCCAAATTCTTGGCCCTCAAAACTCCGCAAGCTCAAACTTACTTATTCCCAGCGACCCATAACACATCCCAGCAGCGAAATCTGATTTATATCTGCGTCGGATAAAGCGGCTGGTACATCGGTAATCCCCCTGCGAGAGATCGCCATCAGGATTGGATTCGCCGTATCGCTGAAAAATCCCATTGCCTCCTCCTCACGCACACGCACGCATATCTATAGACGCGCTGTCCCCTGCGAAAAAAACTCGGCAAGAGGGGAGCCACAGTCAAAAAAGAAAAATAAATAAATAAGCCCATCTCGTTGGCTTTCGCTTGGCCGGTCCGATAAGTAAATAAGTTTCGCGCTCGGTAGCCGTTTTCTCCCCTCACTAGAGTATACGCGAGTAAAAGTCATTCTTTTCGTTTCTCACATATCGGAATAGAAGGAAAGAGAGAGGGAGATGGGGGGGGGGGGGCAGAGGGTGTAGGAGGAGAGAAAGTCGAGAGGAAAACTAAGCGAGTCACGCACGCGCAATCTCCATACATCAGCGTCTGAGCGTGTAAACTTTTCGACTCCGTCGAATATATCCCCCCGCCTTCCTGCCGTCCGACTCCTACTCCCAACTCGGTCCGATTCGGCACACGCGGGGCGGAAAACGCAAGCTGGAAAGTGGAGGAGCTCCCCGAGATGACGTCGATTTTCCTTGCCGCACTCTTACTTCTCTCTCTCTCTCTCTCTCTCCTTTCGTCTTTGTCTCTCCTCGGCCTTCGTTCTTTAGTCTGCCGGCTCTGGGCGAATTCTCTAGCACCACTGTCGGGAAATATTTTATGAAACGAGAGGAGGAGAAGCTCGCGCTCCGAAGTTATACGGAGCCGCGATTCTTAGGGTAGAAGGCAGGGGCTGCTGCTGCTCGTAATTAAAGTTAATGTCTTACTCTCGTCTTATTTTTCATTTTTATCTCGCCATTTATTTTCCCCGCTGGTAATGGTCTTATTTTTAATATTTTTGATCGATGGTACTTGGACTGTATGGCTAATAGTTTATTCGCCGCGACGGCGCGAGCGAGACAAAAGAAAGTCGTAATTTTCCAAGGAAAATCAATACCCGCGATACGAATCGGCTATTCTATATCGCTATTCGAGGACAACAAAAAAGATATCGTAGAACTAGAATAAATAAAAATGTATTAATAACTCGTGATTTGTGTCAAGCCGGTAATAAGAATGTTATTCTTTTTTCAACTGCGCTGTGTATTCCAGCTTAATTCGAAGTAAAAACCAGAAATTGAATGGGCCGTAATTTATTTTCCTCCCTTTGGTATTTGCCAGACGTTAAGTGTCTCAATTATAGTGCCTCCTATCCTAATTATCTTTCCACAACTGCTTCACTTACGTACGCGTGAAATCACGCGAGTTTTGGCGCGCAACCTCTGCTCACGTGCTTTTAATCGTAAATTTACTCTCTCCCTGGTCGCATGTGCATACCTATATAAAAATATCGCTTTTGTATTTCGGAAGCAAATTACTAAAATTAGTCAAGTATATTGCTAGCCGTATAGAAAATAAATGTTGAATTAAAAATAATTGCATGGATACGTATATACGTCTGATGCTTTACGCGGGCAGCTTTTTCTATGAAATACAAATAAATAATTTATAGCACAAAAGAGCATATAATTATACATCGATAAATTTTCTTCGATATTCGTTTTAATTAGGCATTATGATAATTGTCGCTCTATATAAATTCGCTGCCTATATTTTCTTATTGAATTAACTAGTTATTCAATGAAGTGATAATTGCATTATATTTATGGCCGAAATTCATAAATATAGAGATAAAAGTTAAAAAAAGTATACAATCGATATTACGTATATACGCGGGCGTACAGCGTATCGAGTAGGCAGCTTGGCAAACCTCTCTCTCTCTGTCTCTCCATTATCCCGCGCTCGGGTCGTCTAATTAAGAGGGAACGAGTGCGAAGAGCAAAGGCGCATGATTACCAAAGTGTCCGCGCACGGTATACAACATCTCTCGTTTGCGAGCTTCATTCCGCTTCGTCGCTTCCCGGAACAGGGTATTCCACTCAGGTCTCGTGTGCTGCCGAAAAAGGCGAGAAAGAGAGAGGGAGGCAAGCAATCCGGGAGAGCCCTATTCCTTCACCGGCAGATTACACGAGCTTGCGCTCTGCTGCTCTCTCTCTCTCTCTCGCTCTCTCGCGAAGGAGCTGTACACACAGAGCTGCGCACACGGACGTAGAGCGGCGTGTGAAAACAGGGCGCGCCGGCAAATCGGATCGCAGCGGAAAAGCGCTCTCCCTGGGAGGCGGCTATAAGGAGCAACGGGTGAGGGAGTCTC
Source organism: Anagyrus pseudococci (assembly GCA_030522585.1). Classification (NCBI taxonomy): domain Eukaryota; kingdom Metazoa; phylum Arthropoda; class Insecta; order Hymenoptera; family Encyrtidae; genus Anagyrus; species Anagyrus pseudococci. The sequence continues at coordinate 46,832 of JAPYYQ010002086.1, read as the reverse complement.
TCCCTCTCTCTCCCTCGAGGAGCTTACGGCGTCGACGCGTGTCTCATCTCATCGGCCGAGATGCCACTGCGCGAGGTAGAATCCTCTTGGTGGGCGGGAGGAGTCAATCGCGCTGCTGGCAGAGAGAGAGAGAGCCGAACGCGAGAAGAGGATTAGCGTGCGCCGGGGCGCAAACGAAGAAGACCGCAGAAAGCTATATAGGCAGCCTGAAAGGGCCAGACGCGAGCATTGTTGTCGGCTACTGGGATTACGATCTAATGCCCCTCCCCTTCTCGCTTTTCTCGCCAAAGATCCCCCTGTAGACGTTCTGCAATAACCCTATCAGCTATTTCATTTAAATGTCGAAAATTTCACGATGTCTGGCGTGTCCCCGACGCATTTACTCGGTCGTGCATTACCGGAAATACGACTCTCTTTCGCGCGCGCTCGTTTCTTTTGACCCTCTGAAACCTCCAGACGAATCAACGTTCAATTGGTACGTTTCGCGGAGAGCGTGGTTCGATAGGCTCGAATTACACATTAGGGAGGGTTAACGAAGCCAGGCGTTCCTTAAAAAAAAGCGCAGAGTAGGCGATGAAAGAAGGGCGGAAGCAGGGAGTTTCTTTCTTTTTTCTGTTTTCGTTGCGCCCGTCAACTCCTGTTCGCCGGCGTTAAATGAAACCAAAATATTGGGACAAGTTTTGACAAAGGGCCATTCGCGGGCCGTTGGCGGGTACAGTGCCAGCCAAGATTCCGAGCGTTGCACTCTCTTTCTCGCTGCGCTAATGGATTAAACTCGACGAGAGAGCAGACGAGCGGCTCTTCCGCGGCTGCGGACAAGGACGATTGTTGCGACGACGGCCACTTCCGCCTCGACCGCTCGAATTATTTCGAGTGATTAAGATTGAGAGAAAGTGGCAGGAGGAGGAGTTGCGGTTTCGAAAATCCATTAAATTTTCGGAGAGGGAGGATTTTTAATCGATTAATGCGCCAGATTGTCGCCGGGGTCTTTAGTGGAAAACGTGCAGTCGAACGGAACTGCTTTAAGCCTTTTCCCCTTATCGAGGCGGCTCTGCCGAGTACCCTCGGTACTCTTCGCCCTCCTTCTCTATTAGTTCGAGTGATATGCACGACTCTCGAGCTTATTTTGGCAATTTGTAAATGGAACGGAAGGATCCGTTTTATAGTATATTGGCAGAAAATAAAAATGTCTTTGTCTAAAAGCAACAAATATTAATGATCAGCCTCGGACGAGTTGACACGCAGTCGGCAGACTTGGAGCGGCGCGCGCCTGGTGAAATATTGCCTAGATCTCCCCCCCGTCGTAAAAAAGGCACGTCACTGCCGGCTGACGTTTTAATTTTCGCAAAATTATCACCAAAGAAAAATAGCAAAATGTTGCGCTGCTGTTGTTGTTTTTTTTTTTTGCGACACACCGCTGTAGAGCGTATACGCGCGACAAGAACAAATCGCTCTCAAGACTTGATGATGAAAAAAAAGCGCGCCAAAGCGCTGTAGGACGCGGTATAGGTAATAGCTGAAAGAGCACAAACTTTCGCGTGGGCTTGTACAGACCAGAGAGCAACGCAACCGGGACAATAAGAGGTTTATGATTTCAGGGAGTGCGCCTCTCGAGGTGTGCGGCGAATAAAAAAAAAAGTAAACGAAAATATCCCCCCGCTCTGCCGGGTGTGTGCAAGGCCGCTGTGTAAGATGATACCTCCCCTCACCCCCCTGCCGTCATCAGCGTGTGCCACAAAACTCGCGCCTTCAACACTTGCGCATTATACACGCGCGTGCTTTCGCATGATCGTAGGGCTCTTTTACCCACGTCACGACAGGCCTTTTCTCTTTTCTCTTTCTACTCCTTCTTCGTCTCCTTCTTTACGACCTACCGCGTATTCAAGTCGTTATTTTTTCTCCTCGCTGTCGAAACGCTCTTCTCTCTTGTAAAATTTTTCTCTTTTTTTTCTCTTTCTTTAAAGAACGTCGTAACTCTTTCAGTACTCGAAACGGGTTTTCTCAGCTTTTCCTTTAAAGCGACCTTCCTTAGTTTTTGCGTCGCAGCTGCGTTAAAGGGGCGCACGTTTTTTGCGCGCACCTGGTTAAAAATTGGGGGGGGGGGGGTACGGAAGGAGGGAGTGCCTCAAGAAATTAAAAAAAATTAATATAAGAACTGCGTTATGTAAATTATACGTTTTAAAAAAAAAATAGGTAACATTTCCCTTCGTCATGCTCTGACTTTCGTTACAATTTCGTTGAGAATTTAAAATATAATAAATAAAAAAGTATGTAACGAAAATAAATACTTCCTACGGCCAAGCACGAATCGATGGAAGTGAAAAGACACGCTTGTGAGAGAATACACGCGGTGATTATTTTAATAGGCCACAGCTATATGTATAGGCATCCTTCTCATCTTGTTCACTTGTAGCCTATTGACGAAGCTTGTGTGTGTTCACGACTGGATCAAGAGAGCGAGACACAGAGAGGGAGGGAGTAGGCAGCGGTAATTCGATATGAGAATATCGCGAGTGTGAAGGGGTTCGACGTTTAGTCGGGTCTTCCGGCTCTGGTGTCAAGCAGTGGGGGAGAGAGAGAGCTGTAGCGTGCCGAATTCCCAGTGTCTGAATCCATTTCGGGGAGATTTCGTTATAACAAGGACGGAAATGTTCTCGCGTGTCGAGCCCTGCCTACTGTTGGGACTAGCCGAATAAAGGGATCTGTCACGGAGAATCATCCCGACGATTTATCCGACCCGAATTGTTATTTTATTATGTATACCTTTTATTACGCCGACATCTATGTACAGCTCAGTCGTTATACTTTACGATTTTTTTTACATCGTTTGTTTTATTTTTACAGTTTAAGATTAAAGACAACGACTCGTAGAATCTACCCTGCGTAATTGTGTGCAGTTCTGAAAATGTATATTTACGCAAGAAATTCTCAAGATTATAGATGCTTTATTCAAATGTTTCTTTTTGCTATAACATTACGTTTTTCCAAATACGCAAATGGACGAATTAACGAAAGACTTCAAAATAGTATAATTACAAAATTTCGCTGGAAGCTGCGCGCTGCGTTTAACTTTAAAACTGCGGACTAGGGCAGTTTCAATAATTAACAATTATTGACGTAACTAACAGTTCTCTCTCTCTGCCGACTAAACTTTGGAGGAAAGTAGGAGACAGTCCCTTAAGCCCCGAACTCAAACTAGATATTCTATAAATCCGAGTCCTAGCGTGTCATTCCCGTGCTCCACATTGATCGCCAGCGCTATACATATATAGCCCGGCCCGTCGTCTAAAACTACATAGATACATCGGTAGTGTAACGCATGTATCCGCTCTCTCGGCGGAGTTTCCCTGCAGGACAGCTGCTCTTCAAGCAAAATCTCGTCGGCTAATGCGATTTCAATTGAGATCCAATCTTTCTCTCTCCCTCTTTTTCCCATCTACCGCCCGCGGCGTTGGCTTCTTACTCTCTCCAGATCCCGTCAAAGCCGAGAAGCCATGAGAGACGCTATCACCTTACTGAAAATCGCCTGGCTGTAAAGGCGGAGGTGTGGCGCGCGCGTGGAAAAATGAAATGGCAATTTGTCTCGAGAGACGTGGCTGGCTCTCTCTCTCTCTCTCTCTCTCTCTCTCTCTCTCTCTCTCTCTTTCTCTCGGACGACAACGCCGGCGAAATAAGAAGGTAACGAGACTGCAAAGTGGCGGAGGGCCAATGAAGGACTTACTCTTCCTTGACGAAGAAAAAAAAGGAGAAGAGAGAAAGAGCGTGTGCAGAGGGACGCTCTGTCGGTCGAGACGATGAAGATTAAACATCCGCGCCGGAGCCTTTAGCCCGTCTTTTTTCCAGCCCGGCTCTCGGATAGGAGCCGAGCGAGCGAGCGGAAGCGGCTTGCCCATGCGGAAGAATATGCCCTCCTGTCCGCCCTCCCCTCCCCCGCCCTCGTCCTTATTCCTCTCGACCTCGAGCATATCTCTTCCAGCGGAGGCGCTCTCGCGCGAGCCCCCGGCAAATTAACCGATAACGCGCGAAAGAGAAAGGCCACACCAGAGGGTGTAGGGGCCGGGGGGCAAGAATGAAATCTCATCCTTTGCCGGAATAAATGAGATTCGCCGGGAGGAATTCTTTTACTTTGCTTAAAGTAGCCTCCGATATCCCCGCTTAAGCCCCTCTTTTCCTTACCGAACCACCGGCACCACCCCTCCCTACTACTCTGTCTCTTTGTGCCAAGGCCATTCTTTTTTTTCTCCCCTTCCGCGCCTTCTTCCACTCTCCTTCTTTAGGCTTCGCTCTTTACTTCTCTTCTTCCTTCTGTGTGTGTGTGTGTGTGTTTTTTATACGTAATAAGACGAACTGCTTTGTGGGCAGATATTTTCTTTGTTTTTTTTTCAAATTTTGTTTTATACGAATAGCCATGGGCTTGAAAGTAATGAAGATATATACCCTATCAGGCTGTGTGCTTGTATAGCCCGCTTGAGAGGAACGATTGTTAATCGATAATTATTAATGGCAGTATTAACGTATTCTGTTTAATTTTGCCGGGAGGCACGCGGATGACGTTAAATTGGTATAACATTCAAAGTGTAATTTATGATTGGCTGCCTCTGAATAAATAATCGTTTTTACGAAGGTCATTAAGGGGCAAAATCGATACGGCTTCTAATGTAACATTTATCAAAGACTACCAGCGAGCTTTTCTTTTTCAATTTTCTCAGCCGTTCTTGCTGTTATGGAAAATATTATTAGCATTGTAGAATTATTTTTTATTTCTCTTCCTTGCCTTTAAATTATTTATATAAACTCGCGAAAGGACTCTATTAACGATGTACCTTCCAAACTGAAAGTCTTCTGCTACTAAACAATTGTTATAACTTTACTGTCTTTACTACAAAGACCCTCCATTACCCTTTATTTGAAAAAACGTAACATTATAGAGCATTTACTTTAAAAAAGCTTCTATAGAAAAATATATTTTATGAAAAAAAAACTCTTAGCGACTGATTGCCTCGTTTTCTCTCCAACAATTTCCTATCGTCAAGTATTCATATGTTGGTGGCGTAAAATTTACCGCCATCGTCTCGAAAAGCTTGAAATCTCACCTATCACTTGTCGCTTTCTCCTTCTCTCTCTCTCTTGCGTCTATTTTATCAAATGCCTTTTTGATTGCAAGCAAAAGAAAAAGTACCATACGTCGGCTGCTTTCTTTCTCTCTTTTCATAAAAGGATAGCTTCCGCTTTTGTGTCCCACATCTTCTTCTTTTTTTCCAATTTAATCCGAGATATTACGGTCTTTTAGGTTCTGCAAACTTCGCCTCGTTTACTTTGTAAATCACATTTTTTTTCGATTATCCCAATAATGATTAATCTTGCTCATTATGCGCTTATCTATCCGAACAACCGTCGGATCTCTCGTTTTTTTTTTATTTAAACCAGAATATATGTTTTACGTCTGATCGTTTATCGCGATTATAGGCAGAAAATTAATTTTCCGACAATGCCTTTATCCGGCCATTCAAGCTCGCTTTTTGCATATAAATCAAAGAGAGAGAGAAAGAAAATACATATAGGAGGACCTGAAAATTATAATCGATTAAAAAACTACGTCGAACAAGCGGTATTATCGGAGCATGAGTTTCTTCAATTTCAATATCAATATATAAAGACACGCTCACACATACACAAAAAATACTTTTTAAATTCGCCACGTAGTCAGAGTTGACGTCTCTGAGCGTAATAATCGGTGTCGAGGGTGAAAGGACCTGCCTCCTCCGAAGAGTCGTCTTCGCAGTTGGCCGAGCTTACATAGCCACAGTATGTAGAATGAAGCTCGCAGCGCCAGCGCGGAGAAATTTAACGAGAGACACGTCTGAGAGCCGTCAAATTAGCCAGGGACTGAGGAGCAGGGGAGAACATGCGGAGCTTTGCTTATCGCTCCCTGAGACGTGTACCGCACACGTCTCTGATAATGATCGGCGCCGATCGTGAGCACTCCCCCCCCTCCCCCAGCCGCGGAATAACAAATCGATTCACGCCATATTCCGACCTCCCGCGAATTCACCCCTCTCAATCCCTCTGTTATTTCGGTTTTTATTCTTTCAAGCCATGTCTCGAGTGGCGCTGCACTAGTTTTCCTATCGGACGTAATGCTTGATCTCTGCTTGTACAGCTAACTAACAAAATCAATATATAACTGCCTTCAAAATCAACACACAATCCGAGATCTCGCGCGTTCTTCCAGGCTACCGCAAAATAAAAGCAATTTATCGAAGGCTAGTGTGCGAAGGTTGCACGCAACATTACATCGAGTATAACCATCGAATGCATATACGGCGCGTGACCGAAGAGCTGCACATACGCCTGCATACGAATTGGCCATGTTCGATCGGTGCGTGGGCGCCTGTGTATGAGGGGGCTACTGGCTGTTTTATCGGGCGTTCCAAGCGAGCTCATCCCGTATTGTGTCTCTCTATGGCCTTGACGAGCGATAAGCGTTGGCCCCGTACGAACGTGCCGGCCACGCGAAATGAGATGGAAGCTCTGATAAGATGAGACACTATAGGGGAATTGGGGGAATTAAAATTTTAACCTCGCCGATATTCGCACGTGGCTCTCGCCTTTCGTGCGTCGCGGCTGTATGATGAGCCGTTTGAATTGTTGCTTGGGCTTTGTCCCTCGTGCGGGCGAGAACATCGTCGATCAGCCTATAATGCAAAAGCTAGGTGAGCCGAAGAGTCTCGAGAGTTGAATAAATTCACGCGTCTTTACGAGGCTTAATTTGTGCCAATCTGTTAGTGGTAAAACTAATTAACCAAATGGCGTACTTGCACGTGTGTGTATATATGTATGCGTATACGTATTGTATCATGAAAGTTATAGGGGGTTCTAAAAATGTTTCATTAAGCTGATAATCGCCTGCAAATGGGTTAACAAGCTCCGGCCAAGATTTTATTATTCAAAGCGACAAAATTCCCGTAATAAAGCTCGTAAAATTTGCGCTCGCGTTTAAATAGAACTGGCAACAATAACGCCCCTCTCGCCTTTCCCCTGCCACCTCCCCTTCCCTCGCGTAAGTAATGAAAATGACATCCTGAGATAATAAAAAGCCCGCGGGGGAACAAAGTGAAAGCCGGCGAGTTTCTTCTCTTCTCTCATCCGGTGTTCTCCCTCTCTCTCTCTCTCGGCCTCACTCGGCCCCACGACAACAATAATAATTACGACAGTGATAATTACAACGATACTCGTAGCCCGCGCGCGAGCAAAAAAAAATAAAGAAACGAGACGCGCGAAGAGGGTGTGAGGCGAGAGGTAGAAAAAGCCCGGCCAAGCCCGCAAAACCGCAATAATACTCCTTACACCCCTCCTACCAACCACGTGCCCGGAAAGCCTCGGAGAAAACATGACTCTTCCTCAACACCCTAACGCTCTCTTGCTCTCGCTTTCTCATTTGCTCCTTCAAGCCTTGATGTACGGATCACTTATGACCCCCCCCCCCCACCACCACCTCCACCTTCCGCCTTTTTATTCATATTTTTTTCAGTCAGCTCGGAGGTGGAAAAAGAACATTAGCCCGAGGAAATGTAATCGCGCTAATACAATGACCGGGCCGCTATACGTCCACGAGAGAGCGAGAGCCATTCTCCTTCGTTTAATTACGGTCCTACGACGTTATCGCGTGTGTACGCGAGTGCGGAGCCTACGATTCTTCACCTTGACGATAATGGCTAAGGCTAAGGTGGACCAAAAAAACCAGTCTTTTTTTTCGTTCGAAAATATACGGCGAATTGTCTCCTGCGACGACGTTGAAATTCGAAATTTTCGTTTGATATGCTGCATTTCAGCGTAAGTAGATACGCTTTACTGCGCGTGGGTTACTTCAAAAGCATCCTGCCGCATTTGATTATACAAATTAAATTACAAAGTCAAAATGGTATATACAAAACATCGGCGTGCCTGTTTGTTGCTCTGGAGACAGAAGAAAAGTAAAGAGCAGTCGATATTTATACGGTGCATACAGAGAGAAGTATAAGCCGCAGGGAACGGACGTGTGTTTATTATCATAAAGCCGTTCGTACGTTCTCTCTGACTTTTGTCCGGGCGTTAATAGCACGCGTCGAATTTTCAATTTGCCGGCAATATAACGCTGCGACATTCATTTTCGCGCCTGCAGAGAGGGAGAGAAAGAGAGAGAGAGAGAGATCCACAGGGCCATCGTATTTGTTAAGCGCATTAAGCGTTGCCGGGCTATTTGTCAAAAGGCCTCGCTTACCCGCGCGCCAACGACTGAATTTTACATTTTGATATCGCTCCAACGGTCTGATTAATCAGAACGCCTCGGTGAATTTACCAAGAGCCGGTGTGGGGGGGGGGGGGCGAGCAACGGTTAGACACACTCGAACGGACGAGTCGCGAAAACCGAATCTCTCTGGCCGCTCCCTCCCTCCGCGGCGTTTCGGTTTATACGTATATAGTCAGCGTGGCAAATTAATACATCAGCGAGCCCGGCTCTCGAGCCATTCCTATATGGCGACGCCATTTCACGGCTATTATTTTATGAAAATAATGCGCGGCCTGCAGCCCGATATTCTGGTTAAGCGAAGCTTATTTTCCACGATAAAAGATAACCAGCTCCCGTTCGCGCGCGAAAGAGAGTGAGGCGAAGCAGGAGCCCTGCATGTATAACGGATCGCCTGCCTGCCTGCCTCCGCCGATTGTTAATCATCGTGAAATTGCATAAATATGCAATATCTAGGAAATAATCGCGGCGCGGATACAATACGAAAGAGAGGGAGAGAATATGATGGAGAATTGAACGTTTTCACTGATTACGCCCGGTGAAATAATTGTGGGGCCCCGCGCCCGCGCGTCGCTCGTCAAATATATATTACGCATTTCACGCTTCAACGTTATACATATATCTACACGAGATATCCCGTTTCTAGATAATTCATGCGCAATTTGGCAATGTACACGGCTCGATAAAGTCTCCCTCCTCCACCAGCGAATTTTATTAAAATAAAAAACGTAATAAACATGGAAATTGATTCGAGCGGAGAAAAACGATGTACAAAAAGAAAATTGTTAAAACCAACATTATCATTAGTCGATCACAACGCCGCATGCGAGAGATATCAAACTCTCCATATAATTAATATCCTCTCGAGAGTATATTCCAAAAATCAAAAAAAGCCCGGTGTGGATTACCGAGAAATTTTTCGGAGAGGGCGGGGGACGATTTTCGAAATTTTATGCTAATTGCGTTGAAAAAAGATTTTAAAAAAGCAAGCAAGACGCGCGCTTTGGTAATTGCCGAATAATACGCGAGGCACGTACTCGGTAAATGATACCTCCGTAGATTTTATTCGCGCCCCCTTTCTCTCTCTCTCTCTCTCTCTCTCTCTTTTCGTTCTGCTGACTCGATGCAAATTTCCTGGACCTCTCTTTCTCTCTCACTTGCATCTACCAAATGATACGGAGAGCCGAGCGCAGTTCGCCAGGATTTACAAATATTTTCGCAAATTGCCACGTCGAGAGTAAGGTAAGGGAGGGAGACCCACGGCCAAGCCACCATTAGTAATGGGTTCATTTCGCTCGCGCAAACACCGCCCCTTACTTGAGAAGTTCGAAGAATGCTTAGGTACTCGCACGCATAGTGTTCAAGTTAAAGAGTCTGTATGCAGAGCGAAATACCAGTGGAGCGTAACAAACGATTTTTGTTTTTCACTTTTTAAGAAAGAAACAAATTTATAGAAAAGAAGTATCTACATTGTATAGCTAATTTCACGATAACTTTTGCGGAAGAACCGAAGATAATAAGGATAGAGATGCGCACAGACAGGTTCGCCGGAGAAATTGGCGCAGGTATACATTAGGGTGGTGCATTGGCATCTCTGGCAGACGGGACGTCCTTCATTCGGGCGTGTCCCAGAATCTCGAGGCGTATAGTTGACAAGAGTAGAGGAGCCTGGAGAGAGAGAGAGGCTGGGCCTCTAATCTCTCCAGAGGCTGGTCCCCGTGATAACGGATCGCAGCGTCTGCGCCGGGGCAAACTTGCCAACTGCTGCTATACTGCTCCTCCGAGTCAGCGGTTGCGAAAGCAATCGATCGACACACGTGCGACAGTTAACGCCCGCTTAGACGACACTTCCTCCCACTCTCCCGGCACACCTCCTTTACTCGCACCTATGCTCCGCTTCTGTTTGCACGTTATAAAGTCTCTCGCGGGCAAGTTCGTTAATGCGCTTCTCTCTCTCTCTCTCTCTCTCTCTCTCTCTCTCTCTCTCTCTCTCTCTCTCTCTCTCTCTCTCTCTCTCTCTCCAGCCGCCACACCAGCAGCACCTCCTGGCTGTTTTCCTTGCTCTAAGTAGCTGCGAAACAAGCTGGCTTATGTGCCATTGCCACGAAGCTGCGCGCCCCCTCGGAAAATATTGGTCTTAACTTTTGGGAGAATTTGATTGCCGATCGTTTGAGACTATGTGCTGTGGAGTAAAAGAAAGAGTTAAGGAATTTAGCTATGTATATGATTTTAAAAATATGAACAACATGTATACTGCGGTTGCGGAGAGAGAGAGAGAGAGGAGTGGGGAAATTTTATAGAAGGACTCTTTAACGTTCCATTTATTTTGCGGAATAAATGAAACGTAAATTAAATGCTAAAAGAGGCGAATCACATTTTAAAACACCGGCTCGCCAAGAGAGAAAGAGAGAGCATTAACCACCGCGTTGGTCCTCTCTCCCCTTTCCTCTATATCTCGGCGCGCAAAGCTTTTTCGCCGCTTTAAATGCCATTAGAAAAGAAAATTACCCATTATAAAGAATAATATGCACGTGGAGTTTTCTCGTTTGCTCGGGAAAATTGGACTAAAACGCCGCACACTCGTTGTGCCAGCCCCTGAAAAAAGGGAAGAGCAAAAAAAGACAAACAAAATTTGTGAAATTGGAAAAGTTCGGCTAGGATGGCGGGGGTGGGGGGGGGGAGGATGCGCTCAATTTCATTAAGCTTTATTCCCGTTTCCTTATATTCCAGGCAAATCAGTCAGAAATAAATCTCTAAAAGCCGCGCCAGCGGCGATGGCGGCAGGACGCTAAGCGTTGTATCCAGCCCCCCCGATAAATAGCGCGACTCGGCGCATCGGGGGCTGGATATAGCGGGGCTCTCGGATCAATCCGCGAGCATTCCGGCTGCACACACGTGGTTACGCCGCTGCGACTATCGCGCGCGCGCGCGCCAAAGTGCCTTTATTTGTATGGCCGCTTGGGCAATTAGGCGGGGGCTCTAATTTCGCGGGCCGCCGCCGCGAGCGCGCTAAAAGCCTAGAGACAAAAGTAGCCCGCTCTAATCGTATAATTCGATCGGACCGCGGCCTGTACTTGGATTATAGCGCGCCAACGGGAGCTAACAGCCCCTCCTCTCCCGCTCTGCCCCCTTCCCATTCACACTTTCCACCGTCGAATTGCCCACTAACATCGCGGCGCCAGATGTGTTGCGGCCTCGTTTGACCCTCGTTCCCGTGATTTTCCGATGGCCGAGGCCAATGTCTTTTGTTTTTCACCGAAACCCCCGAAAGGAGCTCTGCCACACTCTCGCACGCAAACAAAAAGCATTGCTCATTTTTATCAGAGCCTCGCCCTCGTTCTCCACGAAACTTTTTTAATTCAAAGAGCAAAAAACTAGGCAAAGCCCAGGAAATTATATTCCCTCAGTCTAATCAGCGGCGAAGAGTTATAAAGAAAAGGCGCTGGCCGCGTTAGGCGAGTAGAAAAGCCCGAGCCTCGCTAGCCGGGACAAAGTATGTATAACTGGGCGGGATCCGCGGGCGCGCCTCTCCGAGTTTGCTTTATGCTTCGCGCGAGGAAAATTCGAGAGGACGCGGAAGCTCCTTTAAAAATTCAAGAGGTACACCGGGCAAAGCCCCCTGCCTGCCGGGGGCTGCAGACTTTTAGAGGCTCGCCAATGTAAAAGTAGGACGCGTGTGCTGGCGTTCGAAAAAGAGCCTGCGAAGTAGAAAAAGTAAAAAAGAGGGGAAAAGACTGTCGGCCAAACTTGCGCCTCGGCCGCTCGAGTAGCTTATTGTTTCAAGAACAATGCAAGTGTAACTACATCGAGATAAGAGGATCCTCCTCGGCCCGGCCAACTTCTCCATAAGCGAGCCTGAATATTACAGGGCTCCTTTGTACGTAGAGAATCAATCGCCGTAGTTTTTGCGAAACGTGCGCGCACTCGCTGCTGCTGCGCGAGTTCATCAGCGTACGTGACAAGATTTCGGAGCTTTATCTTCGCCCGACTAACAGAGAGAGAGGAGGAGCAAAAAGCTACGTCTCCGCGCGCACGCATCTTATGCAAACGCGGCAATTTCCATAGCTAGAAAAGTCGCCGGGCGCGTACGAAAAAGAGCTTAGGGGCGCAAGAAGAAACGGGCGGCACGGGGGCTAAGGGGAAGCACGCGAGGCGTGCGAGCATTAAGCAAAATTAGATTATAAATATTTATGAAAGATTTTTTCGGAAAAAATAACGCAGCAGTAGCAGCAACTGCAGCGTAGCTGTATACCGGGACAGATTGCGCTCTCTCTCTCTCTCTCTCTCTCGGGCTTGTGTATGCAGTATGTACAGCTACGTGTAAAGCGGCTATGTGCGCGGCCCGCCGGGGCCACAAGGAGTTGGCCGGATTTCCATAAAAAATCACGCGGCGCTCGCCTTTTTTTGTTCCTTATCTCGTTTCTCGCTTCCTGATTTTTATCCGGCCCAGATTTCAGCCCCAACCGCGTTCCTTCTCTCTCCCTCTAGCTCTGCAAGCCGTGACGCATAAATGGAAATGAGTCGAGAGAGAAAGAGAGAGAGCGCGGCCGCGCGCAGCCTCGTAAACGCGCTTATCCGGCGATATTTCACGGGCCGCGCACGCTTGCACAAGCTCTGCCGCGAGCTTAGCCCGTATACTTTCGCTCGGCAGCTGTACATAGCCCGCGTGCAAGGGCTGCTCTTAATAGCTTGACACGGAAAACTGGCGGACCGTCTGGGGGCGATACGTTGTTTCCGCGCCAGAAGTGTATATTGAATGCAAGCAAATTCGTTTCAAAGCTTCTTTAAGCTTTCACATGGATTCCATTTACAGCGATCCCATAACACACTCGATTATTTTTTGTTTCAGTCGGATTGATCGGTGCCCCCCCCCCATTTTTTACCCCCCCCCCCCGTTCCACACAAAGAAGAAAAAAATCTTAAAATCGGGAAAAGTTCGCTGCTCGAGATTTAGGTTCGTAATAAAGGAGCTCGATTAGTAACCGCCGCAGGCCATTAGTAAGACTTTACCAGCGAACAAAAAAAAATGGCGCGTGTCTCAGCCGACTAGCCCTCCATCCCCGATATTTCACCCGAAAGGAAGAGGAAAAAGTACAGTTTGATTTTTCGATCGCGGCGAGTAATAACTCAGCGCTGCGCAGCGTCGAAAATTGGCGGCGTTGGGCCATGCATTTTAATTTTCTCGCCCGTTTTACGCGAGCCGCGAGAGCGGCCGTAAGGAGTAGAGGCGCAGTAGATGCCTGTAAGCTTCTACCGAGTTGGTATATAGGAAGGAAGGAGGCTTGGGGCAAATGGAGAACCACCGCGAAGGCGACGGGAGGACTAGGATAGATAGAGAGACAGAGGCAGAGAGAGAGAGAGAGAGAGAGAGCTCGGTTGCGCGCGAGCGGAACGGGTCGAGAGAGTTATACGTCCCGGGGGAGCGCTTTTCGCGCGCGAACTCTCCGATTGCCGCGAGATATGCGCGCGCCCGATGCTGCCCGCTCTTCCCCCCTCCTGGAATTTATCGTTGCAAAACGCTCGTAATCTCCACGAGACCTGAGCCCCTTATACCCTCTGACCTCCTCTACTATTCCCATTCCTTGTCCTCTGGGCCGCAGGCTTCCTTTTGCATCCCTTGACCTCATCGTTGCGCAGCCCCAGCAAGTGAACGAAAAGCTCTCGTGGCAGCTAACGCCAAAATCGGAGGATGTTTTAATGCTCACGACCCCGGTAATTTGGGGATTTATTTTGTACCGCTGTAGCGAGAAGGCCTCCTGGACCATCACCGTGAGCCCCTGGAAAAAAAACGTAAAATATCCTTAATACATTTGCCGAAGAAGCGAACACTGATTACTGTCATTTTGTTTAACTAAATGGTATAAGTTATTTAAAGCAAACAACTTTTCTATTATTTGCTCAAGTTTGAATTTTAATCCGTGACTTTCGAAAAAAATGAAAATTTAAAAACTCACTTTTTTTTCATGAACATTGAACGTTCATGAATTTTCATCGCCATTATTAAGAAGTTTATTCTAGGATAAAAGGAAATTCAGATAAAGTAGTATTAAAATGTGTACAAAGACGAAATTTAAATACGACTTACTTCCAGTCGAATAACACTGAATTATAAATTTTTTAAAAATAAGTGTACTCAAATAAAATAGATACAAGTCCATTAAAATTAATTAAACCCGGGCTTTATTTGAAATTCCGTGAAAATAACTTAATCGTTAAAGTGAGAAAGGGAGATAGAGAGAAGGAGATCTCAAAATCCCTTGAGTTGATGTATGTGTGCAGAGCAATTCCCTTAATTAAACTAAGGGCAGTTGAAGCCGGAGCCTAGTGGCATTCCGCTGTCCAACGAGAGATGTTCTATCTCTCTCACTCCTGGGGTCAGTCGAGAATCGATCAACTCGCTCCCTGACAATTAAAACTGCTCGAAACACCCCGCAGGCGCGCTTCGCCATTCAAGACAAGAAGCTTCTCTCTCTCTCGGAGAGGCGGCTCCCGCCGCGTTGAGTAGAATCGCCAATAAGGCCGCAGCCGTAGATAGGAGGCCGCCGGCCTAGTCCAATATTCAGAATTTATAACCGGCCGTAATTCAGTTCGGCTTCTGCGCCTAATGCCGTGCACCATCTCTACGCCCAGATCCTCCTCCGCCACTATCTCAGCTCTAGCGTCCGGCAAAGCTGACCACTGCTCTCTCTCCCTCTCTCTCTGGCCTTCCTGCTTTATCTCGCCGACTTTTTGCCCGCATTCTTTGGATCCTGCTACCTTCTCTGTCTGCCTTTCCCCCTCCCTACACCCATTCGCCATTTTTCCGCGACTTTTCCGGAAAGCGAGTTTCTAAGGCCTATCGCAAGCTCGTAAATTTGTTTGAAATTGAGGAATTTTTAAAAAGCTTTGAAAGCTAGGGTTTTAAGGGGGTGAGAGAGGTGCTCTCTGAAATACGTTGACGATGAAAAGCAGCGATTTTTTCGGCGCTTAAACTTTAATAAAGATCGAACAATGACCATTTGCCATAAGAGATTTCCACTCTTCAATTGTACAATAAACGCACCCCGGGCACAAAAGAGTTAAAATGGACTTTTCCTTTATTCTTTTCTTCTATTCTATTTCTTTTTTTTTATCGAGGAGCGCGAAGAAATAACGTTATGCGCTCGGGAGAGTAAAAATATTGTTTAGTTTTAATTTCACCGAGGGGGAAAGAAATAAAATTTATTTTCACTGCCACGCGCGTGCGAAAAGAGAAACGTAGAAATTCGTTGGTCGCGGAAGAAAAAAATTACAATGGGCCGATGATGTTTTCGCTCTTTTGCCGCGAATGCTTCGATTAAGAGAAACAGCGAAGGGAGGCGGAGGTAGAAAAACGAGCATTCGCATGGAGCAATGCCGGTATAAAAGCACCCGGCGGCCGAAGCGAAATAAAATATGAAATTCCAGACTCTCTCTCTCTCTCTCTCGCGGAGTTCGCGCCCATTCGAGCGAGATAATTAAAATCTTTTTCATCGTAAGAAAATTGCTTTTTTCCCGTGGCCCAAGCACACCGAGCACTGCTAGAGCGATCACAGCGAGTTGCAATTCATGCGCGGGAGAAAGAAAAGTTTTTCACCCCCATTCCGTTTCTCGACCATTCCGCGACTCTTTTGCCCAATACCCTATTACTTCTCTTTTCGCGCCCGTCCCCCAACTGTCCCTCCGCTCATCTACCTTTTTTCTTTCTTTTTTTTCTTTCAATTTGCCTCGCTTTTCTCTCGTATCTCTTTTCTCTTTCCGTCTTCACGCAGTCCATCCAATCTCCATAATCTTCTCATTTTCCGAAAATTTTCCAGTTGAAAACCAAAAAATTAGACTGTGACGACCGAGAGAGAGCGCTTTTTCCTACTTTTCATCTGGGGAATTAAAACCAGCCGCCGCCACAGAATTAAAAATCAAAATCATCGTTGTCAGCGTAATTCAGAAAAATCGTCGAAAAGGCATTGATTTTTTACCCTTTTCCTGAATTACTCGCAATGAAAGATGAGAAAAAAAATCGAACGACTTGCCAGATTTAAAAAATCTTTTCTCCATAACTACTCGTCGCCCATCTGCTCCCAGTTTTTCTTCATTTTATTTCTCAACTAGCACACACTCGATTTCACAAATTTCATCGATAGTCTGCATAGCAGTTGAATTTCAGAAGATCGCACGAGACCGTCGAAAATTTATCTCGCTCCACAGATCCAGGCAAACCTCAAACCTCAGAGCTTTTGGCCACTAACAGGGGGAAGGGGGGTAGCCAAAGCTCTACGCCGGAGACAACAGCTGGGGCGTTTTGATATTTCTTGGAGGCAAGCCACCCATGGACCGAGGAGAAAGCTCTCTCGCTCTCTCTCTCTCTCTCTCTCGCCAGCCGGTGTCGCGCGACGATATTGCTGAGCTGCTAAGGCGCTACGGCGCGGCTAAGCTCACACACAGCAGTGGCAGACGTAAACAAGCCGCCCGATAAATTCCAACGGCAATTTTCCTAAATGCCCTCTCTTCCGACGACTATCTCCCTCGGCCTCTTTGCGTCCTAAAGCCGCTCTTGCGACTTGTATATACGAGAAAGCTCGTGAGGGAAAGTGAAGTATGCTAAGTGGACGATGCGCGTGTGGCATTCCCCTTTCGTCTCTCAGGCCATTTCATTTTTTCCGGCTGTCCGCGCGCGTACGCCCACGTTATGGAGAGAGGCGGACACTTTATGTCATAGAATCGCCGAGCTAACGATGCTAAGACCCAGCGATGAAGAAAAACGACTTTTAATACTACAATATAGATATATGTATATAGGAGCAATAAGCTCGGAGTAGTGGCAACGATTAGTCAGGATCTTTCGGTGTCTTTCTCTGAAAAGTGCGCACTGCAAGAAAAACACTCAGCGAAATTACATTAATCCACGAATCGACATTAATAATGCATACGACATGCGCGGCTGACTCCTCTTTTAGCTCTAAGCTCCTCCTCGTGCTTGTACATATACGCGCGAACTTCTCTCCCCCGTGTTATTCCATCCTCTGCCTCTCTCACCCTCTGCGCGCATAGTGTTTTTTTCTCCTCGCCCCGCACTCGCAAATACGATTACGCGCAGTAATCAAAGGAGAGCCGACCATGGAGCTGCGGCTGCTGCTGCGGCTGCGCTCGACGCGCCAAGCTCTTCCTTTCTCTCTCTCTCTCTCTCTCTCTCTCTCTCTCTCTCTCCCTACCGTACAGCTTCACCTCTAGCCTACGGGAGAGGCAGGAGATTTACGACCGAGAAGACTGGTGTAGATCACGCTTTGGCGCTCTTTCTCTCACTCCCGCTCTTCTGCGCTTTCAAAGCGGAATGTTGTTGGCTCGCGCACCAACGCTCAAGAAGGAGCTGCGTCGAATTCTTTTTACGATGCATGTACTTCGATTATTGCCGGATGATGCCCTATAAAGTACGATAGGACGACTGAGAAACGATAGTCCAATGAAAATAATTTGATTTCGCTTCGCCTGTTATATTCTATTAAACTAGCGTTGAGTATGAAACAACATTCGGAAAGGAGTATAGTTACATCAACGTCACTACGATCAATGGCAAGCGGAGGGGCCAGATTCTTTAAAAGAGGACAAATCCGGAGCTTGCATGCCATCCTTCGGAAAGCTACTCTGAATTTATCAAGTCACGCGCCAGCGACTCCCTACAACCAATGCGAAAGCCCATAGGTGGCAATAACCAACGGGGGATGCGCGGGGGCGCGTGAAAAATAAATAACCGCTGACCCGATTCCAAACGCTTTAAAATAGCGCTTATGCGATCAGCTAAGACGGGCTTTCGCCAAGGTGTATATGATATATATATATATATATATATATATGGGAAGGTGCCTACACGCGCGCGCCCGCTATATCGCCGAGGATGCACAGACAGTGCGGCTTATTTATAAGCGCAGACGCGTGCGCGGCTCTCTCTCTCTCTCTCTCTCTCTCTCTCTCGATTCTTCCGCTCAGGTGGCCTTCTAAAACGCATATAACTACAGAGCTCTCCTTCGCAGCTGTCGCCATGTGCTCCTTTGAAAAAATATTTTTAAAAATAGAGAGATATCCTCGGGAAGTGAGAGGGAGAGAACCTACAGCGCAGTGCGGGAAACTTGCCAGTCGCAAGAGCAAAGCACGCGAGTGATTAACGTCCCCGCGCTCGCCTGCTGAAAAGCCCTGCCGTGCAAAGTTCTTTCGACGCGTTATCCCGCATACAGTCCCAGGAAGAGGGAAGTGTACGCCAGAGTGCCCGCGAGATCCGTAAATTCGCGGCCGTGCGCAGACGTTATAGCAGCTCACGACGGCGAAACTTATACCGCGGCCGTCATCGGCCCGGCCATTTTTCAACGGCCACGTCGCGAGCAGATACCACGCGAGAAAAGACGAGGAGCACCTCTGGATCTTTGTCCCCTGAGCTAAAGTCGCGAAAAAGCAGTCGGATGAGGGAGAATATACGGGCCATATCACCTCCGATGTCAGTCGAATGGAAATTCCGGATGGGCCCGGCGGCGACGATCGTCTGCTTGACGGAGAATCGGCCGAAGAGGGCTCCCCTCTCTCTCTCTCTCTCTCTCTCTCTCTCTCTCTCTCTCTCTCTCTTGCCTCCTTGCTGCCGGGCTAATTATGAGCAGGCGTCTTTGATCTCATGGAGGACACTGCACTCGCAAGACTGCCCCGGCACTTCCGAAGGATCAAGGAAGAAGCAGAGGCGGCCAATAAGCCGTGAAGCCCAGAGGCCCTACAGGGCTTTTTTCCTCTTTTGTCTTAGCAGTTTACCGACTGGATCCTTTTTTTACTCATTTTGGCTTTTCTCCATTCTTTTCTCTTTCTTTGAGTTACTTCCCTTTTCTTTTTTTTCATCCGCTTTCTCGACTTACACAGACGTCTAAAGAAAACCGCTTGGTTTTTTATTTTACGTTTTTTACAATCGTCCATTTTGTTAACTGCATGTAATAATAGTTTACACATTTAGGGAGCAAAAGAAAAGAAAGTATCAGTAGAAATCCGTAATTCACATAGTTTTTAAATATAGTTAAAACGGACGATTTCTCTCTCTCTCTCTCTCTCTCTCTCTCTCTCTCTCTCTCTCTCTCTCTTTCTGTCTTTATGTGAAAATTTACTTATTCAAATGTAGAGAGTAAGGGAAATCAACTGATAATACTACAAAGAATTTTAAACAAAGTCTTTTAGTTTACTTTAGGCTACCAAAATAGAACGCCAATTTAATGGTAATCATATCTGAAGCGAAAGAGTCATGCGACCCGCAAATGTTGAAATTTTTCTCCGTGTAGAAGCATATATAATCAGATGTCAAATATCAGATATTTACATTTATTATCTCAACAAGAAGATACGTTTACGTCATTCATCGTTTCACTGTCGCAACATCTTAGCAAAACTAAATTTTGTCGATCAACGGCGTAAATTTTAACTTACGTTAAAATTTAACTTTACGTTAAATTTTAACTATACGTAACTAACGTGTTACCTTCTACAATATCATAATTTAATGTATATAATATTTAATTCATTGTATATTGATTTTTGAGTGGATCTAAGGAAGGGCATTAAAATGTTTAATGTTAAATAATAATGTTAATTTAATTATAATCAAACTAATAAAAATTAAAATATAAAAGTGACTCGTTTTGTTCCGATTAATTATCATAATAAAACAATAAAATAGTTATTGCGTCAATATAAATATAAAAATATAAATAATAAACATTTCTTTGCATTGCAACAATTGCATCTGAGAATCAGAGGCACGGCTGCTCGTCTATAGAAGAAACTTGATCAATTGTGCGGGACCACTTGTTACGACACCAACGGTGGAGTTGGATTGTCCCAAGTACGTGCTTGGGCTTTTACGATGCTGTCTATAACCTCGCTAAATTTTTCTTTGATCTTAGGACCAGCTGTAGAAAAAATGATAACTTTAAATATCACTGTGTTGTCTATTGAAATTGGTAAAATGTCGATTTTGCTTTGTAAAAACTATTTTTGTTTATATCTTTCAATAAATAAACGTGAATTACAAACATTTAATTACTTACTATATAGAATTATTTGTGCTGCGGTTGTAAATGTATTTATAGGACGTTCGTTGACAATCTGAAGATTCTCTCTAATCCATAAATGTGCTCCATTTTTACGGGAGTCAGGCCATTTCAGATTTCCCAAGACAGAATCGTGCTCATCATCTGGTGTAGGATTACTGAAATAAAAGCAGCTTACTAATTAATATCTAAATTTTGGTATAAAATAGATGCTTTCTTACCCAGTTTTAACAAAATTTGTCCACAACTTAACAAGTATTTTTCTTATACGTTCCATTTTAGGATGTTTGTGGATAGGAATTTGCAAATGAGGTCTAAAAAACAAGTAAGGCAATTCATCTTCATGTGCTACACCTGTCAATAGAAAACAGTTAACATTAAAATTATGAAAAAATTACGAAATACAAAAACTCATAATTAACAAGATTTAATTCTTACCATCCAATAGATAAATACCCTCTGATTTATGTGCTGAATACGGCGCTAAAAAATCAAATAAGTAATAGTAGACTGGAGCGCCATTTGTTGAACTGATCAATTTTTGTTTTTCATCAATGCCAGCTTCAAAGTAGATTTGTGAGAGGCGCTAAAATCGAGTTGTATTAGCTTTCTTATTTTATGAAGTATGAGGATAGTTTGCTCTTTATTTGAGAATATTTATTCAAAGATTATAATAAATAGATAAAATAAGCTATGTCTTGAGTATGTATGAAGTAAATTTAAAAAATGTAAATTCTTACTTTTACTCCTGCTTCAAGTGTATCTGAGCTGGGAATAATAGGAAATGGTATAAGTCGTTCAAACGCCGCCACTGTTTCAGCCTCTACAAAAATCAAAATTGAAAATTCAAGTTACAAGTATTTTAAAAATTTTAAAACAAAATTTTTATAATAAACAACACACTTGAAGCAAACTCTAAAAATTCATTGGATGTGAATCCCATTAAATGTGGACCCTTAGAGAAATTTCCACTTTTGTACTTTTGGATAGCAGATTTTGTTAGAAACTTTTCTTGACTCGAATTTTTTTCATCTCCGTCTAATGTAGGTTTGAAAGGGTTCTAGAAGAATAAATAATTTTCATTTTTCAGTTTCTAAAATTATGCATAGTTTTATAGTAGAATTGAAAATAAATATTACCACTAACTCTATACCCTCTGAAGCTTTTACAATACGATGAACATCGACATTTTGCAAAAATTCGACGAATTCACGTTTTGTCTTATCTAAAAATCCCAACTTTTCTGCTAAAGTTGCAGCGCTAATATCTTCAGTTATCCCTATTCCACCAAAATATTTTAAAAACTTGCTTCCTAACTTGGCACCTAGAGTGACAGCATTATTGTACGCATCTAGTTGACTTTGGAATGCCCAATTTAAACAAAGGGGCGAGGCACTCATAGAAATTGTTTGTTGGAATAATCCTGCGTAAGTACAAGAAAATATTTTCGCTAATTTTATTACATAACTATTGGACGCAACGGAAGTTGAGTCGAAAAAAGTTATTCATTACCTGCTGACATATCGGAAATCTTGTGAAGATCCACAGATACACCTCCAGCGCTTTGACCAACCAAGGTTATTCTTTTTGAATCACCTCCAAAATATTTAATGTTTCTTTTTATCCAACGCAAAGCTAAAACTTGATCTTTAAGACCCATGTTACCAGATGCACTTTCAATATCTAAATTTAAAAAACCTACCCAAAAAATTTTCTTTTAGAATAGTTGTTGATGATAAGTAGGATACTGAATAGTATCATAATACCTAATGCTCCTAGACGGTATTGTATTGATACGACAATCACATCTTCTTCTAAAAGGAAATCAGGTCCATAGAAGGAGCTGTTGCCATTGCCTCTCATAAATGCTCCACCATGTATCCATACAAGAACCGGTTTCAAAGGCTAAAAAAGGTTGAGTGTTTATGCACTATGATTCACTTAATAAAATTTATTAAAAGCTCCACGTATAATACAGTAAAAAAGTAGTAGTAAACAAAAGTAATTTTCGTACCTTTTTGCTCTCGGCAATGATGGCTTGCATTTCATATCGCTCTTTCCTTTTTGATCGTTCTAAATTTATTGCACTTCCATATTGTCTTAAAAACTGCATTTAGAGAAATAATTAGACAATTACAATCATGATCATCTTGATATATTATTTCATAATTGTAACGAATTGTTTCAACTAAAGCAAGAGCTTATATCATTATTACCAAACTACACATTACAATTCTATTCTTGATGTTGTTTAAGTGTTTTCATTGGACTAATATTGACAAACCATCGTCAATATTATAGGCAAATAGTATAGGCAAAATATTTAGCTAATGAAAAAAACTATTTAAACCGTTCATCTACAATTTACGTCACGATGACGTCAACTTTGAATCAAACGTGATAAACTAATGAAATAAATAAAAAATATAAAATATTGTAAGAACAAAAATAATTAACTACGTACGATCGCTTTGCCAACTTTTTGTGCCCACGTTCCATTCAATTCCTTAGAGCCTTGACGTTTTGAAACTTCTACGAATCGAGTTAAGTCCATCTAAATGTACAAATAATACTCAATTTTGTTTCAAATATATATGAAATAAATACTTTTGTTTCGTCAGTAAACAGTAAAATTAATAAAAGTTTTATAAATTAAGTGCAATTTTATAATTTTCCATGTGTATTTTAAGATTCTGTCAAAGGTCTTGTCAAAATCTTTTATTGCAAAAATAGTTTTTGGCTTTAAAACTAAGACTTTATAAAAAAATGGGAAGTTTAAATGGCTAATTATCATAATGAAGCAAAGCATTTAATAAACAATGCCACAGCAAATTACTCTAACTAAATTTAGATAGAAGATAAAGCAACAAGGTTAGAAAAATAAAAAATAAGAGCGCAGATTTACATACCATTCTTCTGTGCTGTAAAAGACTGTGTTTCTCTTTTGCCTTCTCATGTTCTTTTAAAATCTAATAAATAAATATTTAAACAATTAATAACCCTTGTAGAAAATTAACGAAACCAAACAGTTCGAAAAAATGAAAATAATAAAAAAACAGTAATAAAAAGTAGTAAATAAATAAAAAGAAAGAAATACATATTACGCACGATTGCTTTGCCATATATTCGCGCTTTTGACTCATCCCATTCTTTGGTGAGTTGATGAACTTCTGTGATTAATTCTTTCTGAAAGCATATGTAATAATTAAAATCAAATTAAGATTTTCTTCTTCATAACAAAAACCTCATGTATTTTTGTAGTTGAAAAAATTATTCTTAAGATTTTTTTATATTATAAAAAGCGTTTTGTTGCCATCGCCGCAACCATTCAAATATAAACCATTCCTTAATTTATAAAAAGATAAAGATTGAGAAAAGCTATTATACATCTAATATTTGTTATAATGTTGTTAAGACAGTGTGTACTATGGAATTGAAATGCGATGTTAAGAAATTCTGTAACTTAAGTTTTTTCTAAAAAATCGAAAATTATGCAACTTTTTATTCAAGAAACATCTATAAGAAGTGCGGGTGCTAAAGATGGCAGCCAATCAAGTTGTTGCTTTACATTTATATTTTTAACTTAAGATAATCATAATGAGTAACCGTTTAATGCCATTAAAAATTTCACTAAACATGACGATGCTATTCATTTTTTATCATATATAGAGCTTATCTCAAGATATTAACAATTTATTTTTGTATAATTTATGAATATTTTTGAGACTTGTCATTGTAAAAACGTAGACTCAAAGCATTTCCTAGTAAATTAACTGTTTTAAGAAGTTATTAATTAACGATTTTATTTTTTAGCAAGTATTACTCTGTTTATTTTTCATAAAACTTTCCATAAAATTAAATTCACCATATTCTCTCAACTAATCCAACTCATAATAGAAAGATAAGTAGAAAGCTGTTGTTCATCATTAAAATTGCATGTGCTTCGTAATTACCATTATGAATTGCGCAACATAATTTGATTATGCCAAATATTTATGTATTATAAATTAAAATTTTTATGTAACAAATTTACATACTTTTGGCACGTAAATGTTAAGGTATAAACAATCTTCGGAACCAACTACTTGCTCATTCTCAAATGTAAGACATCTTGGCTTATCAGCAGTAGCAAAAAGTGGATCCTTCCACGGTCGAACTGGTTTAGAAGGCTTAACAAACAAAACAGTTTGCCTTAAGTAATACTACTGTCTTACAATATATAAGTGTAACATTTATACACAATAGTAGTCATTAAAATTATACTTCTGTAAGTTGTATTGTCTTACCTGAAATCTCTGCTCTTTAGTTAGTATCGGTTCAACATAGGGAATACCTCTATACGAATCGTATGGAATATAGTTTAATACAGTTTTCTCTCGTGTTCCCACAACAATACCACTATCTGTTTGAACTATTGGAATGATCTTACTGTTTCCTTTAGTAACAAAATTGAAAATAATAACTAAAATACAGAATATTATTTTTAATAACATATTAGTATGTTTTTATATCGCAGTTTATTAGCCGGCTGATTAGCATTTAAGCCAAAAGGTAACACTATTGAATTGCTTAGCACACTACTCAATAACTGAAAAGTGAAGTTACGTTTATATACTGTTTCATTACTGACGTCTGTTTGACTTTGATAAATATAGATCATTTATTCGATTTCTTAAGAATTGTACACAGTTTTTTTGCGTCAATAAACTCTGAGCGTAAATTTACTGCCAAGAAAGTTTTAAAAATGAATTTAGTGTCATTGGATGAAAAAAAATGAAAAATCATTTTTTTGATCGCTTGGTAGATGTGTACGATAATGTACTCCCAACCACCTCGAATTCTGTCCGAACATGCCCTACTTCATCACATTTTACAATAGATGGCCTACAAAAAAATATCCTAAAAGTATCTTATATTCAACGTTTATATGACAATTAACAAAAATTTGATACGACGTCTATTGCAATATAAGGTAAACTAAAACACTTTCGGACATAATCCGACGTGGTTGGGTGTACTATTGGTACACAGCGACATATTTTCTTGTTTAACTTTTGTCTGTGCTTGCGAAGACTAAATTGGCATCGTCTCAAGTAAAAAATACACTGTCACACGTCAATCATGGGTAAACAAAAACTTCTCCATATTTTAAAATATAATCTTCAGTCCACACATAACCTTTTATTTGTAAAAATGGAATATAATTATCATGATGAACAGAAAAAATACAAGCAGAATTTCTTGGAAAAAGATCAGTTGATTAAATAATGTGGACAATATTTTTGAATATTCTTGACACCACACATGTATTCTATAAAAATCTATAATATATTCATAATGTATTCATTATGAATATATTATAGATTTTTATAGAATACATGTGTGGTGTCAAGAATATTAATTTAATATTTTAAAATTGTAATCAAAAGAACAGTATGTTATTCTTTTTCCTTGCATTTTAATCTTAAAAAGTTTTCGTGGCAACTGTTAGGTCACCAATTATTTCAAATATTTCACCATTTTCAATTCAGTCCAAGAAAAAAAAGAGCAAGAAAATGTTCTTATCACGATTACTTCCCAGCAAGGTAAGTGAAAGAAATTTTATCTTAAAAAAAACGTGGACTATAGAAACGGGTAAATCTAGGTCAGAACGTGCTTACACGTATAGGCGTACAGGGGCCGCCGTAAACACCTGGCGGCCAGATTACCCGTAAAAGAGCTTCGTTTGCAGAACGATCGTAGTACCGCGTTGCTGTACCATAAGCGTGCTTGGTCTGCGAGACGAAAAACGAGAGAGAGAGAGAGAGTTTTCTCTCGTACGGTAAGTGCTTGCACGCAAGCTAAGGATATAAAATGACCGAAGCTGAGCAGCTGGAAAAAATGCGCGAACCCGAGCAAGACGTAAAAGAAATCGGCCAATCACACGTCCAAAGTGAAAAAAGTCTGATCCTCACCTCAAATTTCAGTTTCGTAACGAGAGAGAGAGAGAGAGAGAGAGAGAGAGAGAGAGAGAGAGGTAGAGGTAAAACATGTACTCTTCTCTTTAGTATTAGAACATCAAATACCAATAATGAAGGCGCATTTTATTTGATTTATGTCACTCGCATGAGATTACTTTGATGTAGCTCGAACTGGTTAATCAAAAAGATATTCAATTATTGTTATGTATATAATAAGATTATTGACAATAAAATTTATCTTATTAAAAGAAATTCATGAATTATCTTCAAAATAAAGCAATAAAAGTGATAAAATGTGATTTATAACGTTCTACGAACATGAACATTACTGATCAAGTCACCTGCAACTCTCAAACGTACTTCCACCCATTTATACCTACCCTCCGCTCCATTTTTTTTCCATTTTGGATTTCGCGGTTTTCGGTTACGTCGCGGCGATGGTATACCTCGAGAAAACTTGCGTGTCATCCATCACGCGCATGATTTAGCGTCGGCACGTGGACAAGTTGGCAAAGCTGAGAGCATTCGGAGAGCACACGTAGACAGGCGCGGCGACAAAACGGGCCATACAGCTCCGCAGAAGAGCAGTTCAGCTCAAAGAGTAAGTCGCACGCGCGCGAACCAACGACGCACGTGGCGGCAACTCATAGCCGAACTTTTTCGTGCCAGTGCAGCACGTGGCTCGTTTTAGTGTACAGCCTAGCCCCCCCCCCCTCCCTGGCCGCTGACGTTGGAGGAGTGGAAGAGAGCAAACTTGAACAGTCCAGGGAGAGATAATTTGTCAGCGCCGGCATCGCGAGAAACACACCGGGCAAGTTTCGCGCGCGTGAGGTCATTAAAGGCCCCGACTGCTGCTGCTATTGCAACGTGTGCGCTGAAGCGACCGCATTTTGCCCTGTCTTGCAAGGCGCTAACGCGTCGTTAATGGCGCTCCGCGGACTTCTTCGCGCCCTACACACTCATCCTGCTTTTCTTTTACGTTCCTCGCACGGTTAAGGAAAGAAGAGGGAGTAGGGTGGCTCGGCGTCTTGCCTCCGAAGCATGATTGATTTTCCTTTTCTTTTCGTATCCTGCCGGCTATGCTTTCCAGCGAAGATAAAGCATGCGCAAGGAGAGTGAAGTGTGCATTCCTTCTTAGCGCTCTCGAGCTAAGAAGTTTGATGATGCATGTTGTTGGAAAAGTAGCTCCTCCCAACGCGCCCGAGAGTTTTTACTTGGCTTTTAATGAGGCTGCGAGTTTGGCTTAAAGAAAGTTCGTTTAGCATTAAATGCTTCTTACAATTTTAGCCGAGTTATTTATAACGGCCTCTATGGACTTTCGTAATTTTGCCCTTCAAATTTAATGAAAAAGGAGAGCGCAAGCCTTCCCTCTCCCCTGGCCCCGATATTCGCTATCTATTGAAGAGCGATTGGTAATAAATAACGATTTTCCTAATTAGTTCTCGGTTTGATGAAAGAAAAATAAAAAAAATTAGTTTCTTCCCTTCCTCTCTCTCTCTCTCTCCCTCTCTTTCTAAATAATTATTCGACTTAACGATCAGGAGCTTTAACGCCCCCGTTAAAATTCAATTCAACGCTGTTAGAAGCCGAATAGCAGCTATAAAACTCCTTAAGAAAAAGAAAAAAGGACAAGAAGATAGAAGAAGAAAAACGGAGGAGAGTAAGATGGTTTGCAAAGGGGCGGAGCGAGGAAGTCTCGAGGTATGACGAGAAGCCAATAAAACTCGGGGGTCAGAGTCGCTCACTCTCGTTTTTATGCGCGGATGCAGCGGCAGCAGTCGCGGAAAGCAAATGTTTGGCGAGTAAAACGATACGTCCTTTCTCGCGCGAATTTAAATATTTTAATGAAGAAAGTCAGGTGAGTCGAGAGCGCGGAAGTTTGATCAGCTGGGGTAGCGCGCCTCGGCCTTTTTACGCCTCCCCGGGCCCGGCTTTTTCCACACGGCGAGGTGTCGCTTGTTCTCTCTCTATCTCTCTCTCTCTCTCTCTCTCTCGCGCGGTTATCGCTCCTCGAGAAGCCGCCCCTCCTCTTTGTCTCCATGAATATTCCTCAGGGCGCTTGCACATTAATTTGCTTTATGAATATGCAAGAAATCCGCCGGCGCGAGAGAGGATATCGCTGGGAAATTAAGGTTTTCGTCGCGGCGACGCGACTAACAATCTTACTCGCCGCGCGGCGATTCTCTTTCCGCGCAGCCATCGCCTGCCGGATCTCCAAGATGCGGCCGTTGGCTTCGTGATTTCCGCGGGTCAGCTGAGCGGCTGCGTCTCAAGGCGAGGGAGAGAGCCGCTTTCCACTTGTACGTACAGCATTTGAATTGCGCGCTTTGCCGGCGCCGTCTTTTAACCTTCATTTGAATTTGAGATGAAATTTAGAGATCGAAGCGAGAGCTTTCGTGCACAGCCCGCGGCCCGCTAGCTCTGACTTGCTCTGCTCTGGGGATCGTCGCAAATGGCGCGCCGGCGGCGACGCAAGAGCTATACGAATGATAAATAATGTAAG
Organism: Anagyrus pseudococci; assembly: GCA_030522585.1. Taxonomy (NCBI): domain Eukaryota; kingdom Metazoa; phylum Arthropoda; class Insecta; order Hymenoptera; family Encyrtidae; genus Anagyrus; species Anagyrus pseudococci. Next base: position 18,017 of record JAPYYQ010002086.1, on the reverse strand, counting down.
CCACTTTTTCCTCGGCTCTCTCCCCCTCTCTGTCTCTCTATCTCTTGGATTTCATAAAGTTAAAATTTGAGAATCCGCCAGTGCCATTGATACAGCTCTTACTTCGCTCCCTCTTCTTTGTAAATTGGCTTTAATTTTCAAATTACGTATTGAAATACGCAAACAGCGCCCGTTCATGCATATCTAATTCGTAACTCTAATACACGCGTAATCATTTTTTTAATCTAGCTAGTGAATAAAAATAATCGTCTCCTGCCGGCGGACGAAAAGTGACAACTTTACGGCCGCTGCGCGGGCAGGAAAAATCGTATACGCACCACGGCCGTAAATAAAGAAGCCTCAGATCACCTGTTTTATCACCCTCGGCTTCGCCTCGGGTGATAATTACAGATGGTCTGAGGCTTCTTTATTTACAGACTTTCTTTATTTTTCCGGCCTAGGTTCGTAATGTACTATTATAAATTTTACTTTGACGTCAATCAGCTTAAATAAAACAAGATGATATTTGAAAAACGGCACTTGTGTAAATTATAGCACTTGTAATACTCTCTGCTTGTTTATCCACTACTCTTGCTTTAAACTTTTCAGCCTTTTTGTCTCAGTATCTTTACTCGAGTTATATTCCTCAAGACATGGAAAAACTTGTAAAAAACTTTTGCCAAGAACAGCCAATCCATTCAGGTATCGCATTAAAATCTCCTATATTATGGGCGTCTTGGGCACAACCCGTCTCCCAAAATAACTGTGCTGAAGCTTTGCGTAAAAAATCATTATTTTAAAAAATCATCATTAGCAAATTTTATTAAAAATAAAACAAAATAATAAAAATTGCTTATTGTTAACAGGGGAAGTATACATGATTAATCGTTGCTCTCCTGTCAAATCCTCTTTTCTTTTTATAAGCCCTCTGTCATTATCGTTTCTACCCTTTGCAATGTAATTGATCAAGCTGCTCTGGGTTTGTCGAAACGTCAGGGACAAACTCTCATATATCTCAAGCCCAATCTGTTCACCGACCGCATTCACGTGGGATGACCTTACAACTGCAAAGACCTTATAATTTCGAAATAGATTCAATACCAAGATTAGCGAGATTGCTGCTTTTGTACAAGGCCGTGCTTTAATTAACGTCACACAAAACATCGATGACTCAGTTCAAGGGGTCTTTTTGCGGACAGCGGCAAAACAATTGTCGCGTCTAATTCTTGAATCAAAGCCAAACTTTAAAAGGTTTATTTCTTCATAATAATCTCTAATCTTCTTCGAATACAACATTATTAATGAAATGTCTTGCTTAAGCCACTCAAAACAGTAGACAAATTTATTATAATTTACATGTAATTATATGTATACTTAGAATCGGCCCAGTTAACTAACTAGAGTAAAAGCGGTAACTCTTGCATTATCTCTTTCGCGGGCCGTATAAAAAAGCGACAGCATAGAGGCGCGATAAAAGCTCAGTTCAAGTTCGAAAAAGCTCGACACACGCGGCAATCCAAAATATCATGCCTATATAGGGCTTCGGGCTGAAATCGAAAGATCGGACGGAGAGAGGAAGGGTAAGAAGATAGGTACGGTTCCGGAAAGTGAGGGGCAGAGGGGGGGGGGGCTGCATATGGGGACGTCAAGCGGTGCAATTGCGACTGGCAGATTATGGTTTATCTCCGCCGCTTGCGCGCGCACGGCAGCAGCAGAAGCATCAGCGGACAGCTGGGGAGTAAAGGGGACAAGCATAAACTGCTGGCTGAAGTGAAACCCCGGGATCGCTGCAGCGCAGGCGCACGCGGTGTCGTTGCTCTCGTTGCTCCGCCCTTCCTCCTTTGGATTGACAGCTTATCTTGCTCGGCGCGTATATCAAATTATCGTGGCCTCTGCTGCTGCTGCAAAGCCGAGCGAGAGAGCTCGGCCCTTCATCTCTCTCTCCCCCCCGGAGCTCACGGTTTGTTGACTGCGGCCAGTTGCTGCGGATCTTGTAAACCGTGTACACCTGGCTGGGCGCGTCCGCCGCTGCCGCGTCTCTATATATGCATGAGAAGCGCCGAGGGGGCTAGATTACGCGCGGCCGGCCTTGTCGCCTGCCAAGGACCGAGAGTCTTGTGTGTGTGCGCGCCCAACTCGAGAGCCATCTCCCACCCAGCGCTCTCGCGTTGCAGTTGACGGGGGGGCTTCGAGTTCTCTCTCTCTCTCTCTCTCTCTCGCCCTTTTCTGCTCCTGATTATTCCGACCTTCTCGTTGACTCGTGGCTTAACGTCCGAGAGAGAGAGAGAGAGAAACAGAAAGAGAGAGGCAAGACAGGCAGACAGACGAAGCGAGACCGGTCCTGAAATCTAGCCTGCGAATGATGGATTCTTCGGCGCACTTTTCGTATTTTTCAATCATTGAGAAATTCTCTTATTAATTGTTGCTTCGTAAGGCGAACAATGGTATTTCATTTTCGTTAGACATTCTACCATTCCCTTACCTAAGACAAAAGTCCTTACCTTTTAAAATACGATTATTAAATATACGCTTGGAGGTGCGAAATATTGCAGTTACACACAGAAACTTGCTTCATTGTTCGTAAAGTCGAAAATTCGCACTAGTGTATACAGGTAAACGTATAAGTAGAGGCAATTTCAACAATCTTTTGAAGGATGTAAGCGCAAAGCCCCAAGCTCTGCGCATGTTCAGCCGTAATTAATGCGTTTTTGCGTCAGCAGGTCGAGCTTAAATTCGAGATAGTTTGTTTGCAAACCAAAACGCCTTGTTTAATCCGAGCACAGCAGCCCCCGAAGTTTGTTATTGTTATAATATGTCTGCTGATAGGCAGAGATAAATTTCTACTTGTAAGTTCAGATTAAGAAAACAGAGCAGACGGAATTTGTGAAAGACAAATGCGAAGCAAAGTCGCAATATTGGCTCTTCCATATACGCATATATGCAGATGAAGTTAATATCTTTTTCCTCGGCTGTTTTTCAATTGCCATAATTCCGGCGCGGAATTGGCATAATTAAGCAACGAACGGGCCATCTGGGCTTAACGAGAAGATAAAAGCACTCGTAGCGCCGCAGGTTCAGCCGAGTAATGAAATAACGTTAACGAACGATCAGCTCGAGCCATTTGTTTTCCAAAGTGTGAGGACGAAAGAGCTGGGAGAGCGAACGATGACGGCCGGCGCCGCGCGAGCGCGCGCACATAATGAAACGCGACGCAGGAGGCAGAGGGGGTGGGGGGAGAAGGGAAAACGGGGGAGGAGAGAAAACGTTGGGAGGAAGAAAAGTTCGCTCTTTCTCTCTCCGGCTGGAAGTCGCGTCCTTAAAACCAATTAAGCCAATATAAACTCGAAGACTTTGTGCGCCGTCGGTAGTCTGTCTTCGGGCCCTGCTCCTCCTCGTTTTGCTCCTCCTTACCTCCGGCTACGTATAACGAGAGAAGGCGAGTGTACAACTTCGCGAAAAGCTCGTCCAAAATAATGAAGTAAAATAGCCGCCGTCGGCGGCCCCCGCTATACCGCCGCTGTCGGCGTCGCTTCTCTCTGCGATAACAACTTTTTTCCCTCTTGCCTGGGCTTCCCCCGCGTGTTTTCGACTAATTTCTTTCTTCGTGCCCGAGAGCTCCTTTCTCCCCTCTCCCCCCGCCCCCCCGCCCTAATGCCTGCCTATGCTCTCTTCCTTCCTTCTTTTTTTCCCCTCTTGTTTTTCTTCGACAAACTTTATTTATCATCTTTTATTTTCTTCATTTTCGACTGATTTCAGCCCCGACGAGTGTGCGCACATGCTCGTCGGGATAGCTTCAGGTACTCCTAAAAGGTTTCCCAACGAATGACGTGTATAACGAAGTTAATGCACTTTGCTACTCTGCGAACACCCAATTCTCACTGTACGATGCTATTTTAATAGTTTTTGAATGATCGATCGTAATATATTACGCTTGTGTATATCTTCAATCTTGATTCTAATGATAACACTTCTCTGCTGCTTCCGATCAAGATGATAAATTTAGAGCGCAGGGAAAATTCGTGAAAGTCTATGGATATCCTTTTCAATCAGCAGTCAATTTTAAACTGAAAAAGCCAAATTTCCAATAACTCGAGCCATTTCTCAGAATACAGCTCTAGCCGATTTTCTTTTTTCCCCCAAGCTACATCCATTCAGTTTAATTCATGGAATTAGAAATCACTCTACGGAGTAGGCGCATAAAAAATCGAGTTAGAAAAATGAGTTTTCTAACTCGATCGGCAAAACCGCCAGGGATCAGGTTTCTTCGGTCTATGCGAATGCTAAAGCGCACGTCGACCCGCTATACGGCTCTCGAGCAAGGGAGGCCATCGATAAAAGAGAAGAGAGCTCACTCCGTTTCTCTCTCTCTCTCTCTCTCTCTCGATCCCCAGCGACCCAATTATACAATCGGCGAGTCGAGCCGCGCCCGAGAACGCCTCGTGGGAGGCTCTCTGTGCTCGCTCGCGTTCTACTCTTGCCGGCCGCGGAATAATCGCCATAACGAATCGGCCCTCGAAGTATATATGAGTCCCGCGACGTTGCCGAGCTCTATCTCTGCCTCTCTCGAGTTATTGGGCTTGCGACAGCGGCAATCGAAGGAGCCGAATTCCGAGAAGCCAGGAGAGAGAACTGCCCTGCCACCGGAGACGAATGGACGACGCGATTGTTAATTAGTTGCACTGCCATTTGCATATACGGCTCTCGCGATACTGCACCCTGGGACTGCAGCGCTGCGCTCTCTCGTTTCGGCGTTGCCATCGTCTACTGCGTATACCTACTATAGATTGATTTTTGCACAATCTTACGCGCTTAGGGCTCTCTCTCTCTCTCTCTCTCTTTCAATTTAAATGATTGAAATGTTTCGTAAATAAGCTTTTTTCCGGTTATTTACTATTGTCTCTTTGTTTATTTATTTATTTATTTTCATATTGATTTTCGTAATTAAATTACAAGTAAAAGCAACTTCGTACCGATATATCGAGTAAATCTCTGAAATAAAATACGTGTTATTGTCAAAAAGTTGGAAGAACAAATAAACAAATTAATGAATACGCCCCGTCAAGCATTACTTTTCGTTCCGTTTAAGCCTGTAATACTAATAGCGAACTATCATTTACTGGGCGAAACAAAAAATCCGTTTTCCCAGTCCATCTTCATTAAATTTAATTAACATCCCGAGAGCGTTGGAGAAAGATACAAGCGAAAGGCTCTCGCGTACGTGTCTGTTATCCATAGGTACATATAGGTAGGTGGACAGGTAGAGCGAACAGGAGCATATTCAGGAGGCTCGATCGAACATGGCATCGCTCGACGTTTCAGCCGGGTTGACGCTTATTATTTGTTAATAATAATTACAGCGCGCGCAGGGCTTTTGTCGCGCTCGTTACGCTCGATCCGTCAACGGGGCGAACCGAGCGACAGGCGAATTTTAATTAGAGCTCGGGAATACGGGCTCTGACTCGGCCGCGCAGCCCGAGCCCCTGCTCTCTCTCTCCGCGCGTCAGCAGTCACGCGCGCTCGGATTTGTCCCGGAAGCCCGGGCCGATCCGCTAAGCCGATTCCGAATGTATGTAAATCGCGCGATTTCAATAATGCGCGCACAGGCACGTTCGATTGGCCCTGTCGCGGAAAGGGACGCCCTCCGATCAGTATACACGCCTCGACGAGAAATGCATCCGCCTTTCGGATTTCCGTTCCGCCCTATCTTCCTTCCTTTCCGCTTCAATTTTCTTTTGTTCATTTTTTTTTATAACGATATCATCATTCAAACTCGTACTACCTCTCTTTTTCCCTCGTTGTTCGATGAATTTTCGACGAGTGCGAACGACCGTTTTTTCGTTCACGATAATCCAGTACTGGCACGCCTCTGCACGTTTGTTTGCCGTTTGCACTTTGTGTCAATTTTTTTCAAACCCGATAGCTTTCCGATTTTGTGCGTTTCGCAAAATGTTGATTGATTTTCAGTTTACAAGAATTTCGAGATTAACGACGAATGGAAATTTTATCCTTCCCGCTCATCAAATGTTTGTTGATCGGTCATTATAGCTTAAAGTTGAATATACCATTTGAATGCCTATTCATATTTGACTGTTTTGAAAAGCACTCGGCAATAACTTGGCGTATCAATATAAATCAGCAGCCAAGAATAGAAGCTATTTCGCTCAAAGTGACTTCAAGGGTTGTTTTCAATTTGTGCGCTCTGAGCTTTAAAAGTGTGTCGCAGAAGCCCTGCCCCAGGAAGAATCGTCAATATACGACCTCGGGCCTAGCGTTACACACGCAGACTCTAACGCTCGAGGAAAAAAGTCATTTCAGCGAGGGAGAAAAGCGGCGGAAGGAGAAAGGTCCACGAAGAAAAGGAAAAATCTTATTACCCGAGGATTTGTCGGAGGCGCAGCAAGTCGCGAGAGAGTCACAAAGGGCGGGCGCCTCCCTCGTGCGCGTTATGCCCTTGACGAATGAAATTTCCCGTCAGCCCCGCGGCGGCAGCCTTCTTTTCCCGTGCCCTCGCCTCCCCCTTCTCCCTTAACCCACTGTTTTCGTCCCTTGCGGCTAGGAATTACAGCCTCTCCAATTGGCGCTTGAAAAGGCAACTTCGACTCGGTGAATTTTCCGGGCGACGCGCGCGCTCGCTCGCGCCGGCAGCCAAATCCTCGCCGGGGATTTTCGCGCTGGAAAAGATTTGCGCGCGCGCGCGCGCCCCATGATGGAATCCAAGCGCGAGTGGCACCTATGGCCTCCGTAAGCGCTCCAGCTTTCCGATTTTTCATTTCTTACTTGCCTCTATACCACTGCGTTATTTCACTCAGAATTTCCGAGCGGCGCGCGCGCGATTTTCTATTTATCTAATGGAACGGGATAAGCCTGAGCTTTTTCAGAGGACTTTCTCCGCGCAGAGTTGAAATTTCCGTTTGGGAAAATCGCTTTGTGCGCCTGAGTTACGCTCGTATCTTCGAGGCAGCGCAGCTCTTTTGAATAATGCCTGCTTCGTAAATGGCAGAGCGGCAGGGGTGGGCTACTTCAATAAATTTTTCAGCCTGCATTCCCGATTAAAAAGCTTTTTTCAGTGTAAATTTACGGTCGTTACGAGGGCAATACTTGAAAAATAACAAGAAATATGTGTACGTGCGCGGCTGTGCGGGCAAAAAAGTTGAAAACAATTTTGTCAATACGGCACTCGAGCACAAAGAAAGGCAGTGTATGAAAATAAAAATGCTCGGGTGAATGGGGCAAAATACACCGAAAGTCGAGAAACTACTGGCGCTGGCAAAATGGCTTGGCGCGAGAACGAGATTGCCGCAACAAAGTGACATTTCCCAAGCGCGCGCTGGGCCGCTGCGTGCAAGGGAAAGCTCCCTTTTTCTCTGCGAGACTCATTTTTCTCAGATTCTCACTCGCCCTTGCGCTCGTCGAGTTCGTTCTCAATTCACTCGCTAAGTATTTCCTCCTTGAAATGTCTCGACGTATCGGGGCGTGGTAAAAGACGTGGAATTTTGCATAATATTCACGAGACGGCAGGGAAGAGTGGAAAAAAGGGAGGAAGGAGTAATCGCCAAGGAGCCGGGAAAAAGTCAAGAGAGCGAATATCCCAAGTGACGATTATGTATATTAAACGATTATTATTGCCTCCGGCTAAGCGTAAGACTACGCTCTCTCCCCTACTCCAATGGAATAAATTTAAAAGTCCGCGCGCCCGTGTGAGTGTGGGTTTTGTCAAATGAAGAAAAAAAAATACTCGCTGTGGAGAATAATTTTGTAAATAAATTCAAAACAGTCGGGCGAATGTATGTGGGCCGTAGGTAAGTCGCGACTCAATTCACACGGCATACAAATCGCGCGCGCACCACGCGAGAAGGAATAATTTCAAAAGCGCCATTCACCTGAATTATTCTTAATATCGAATAACCGGAAAAGTGAGAAAGAAGAGGAGAAAAAGCCAGGAGATCTCGCGACGCATTCAGCTCTACTTACTCATGAAAAGAGGAAAAATGAGGAGAGGAGTGAGAGTAGCAGGAGACGATCGCTAGCGAGAGTCAATGGAGAGAGAGAGAGAGAGAGAGAGAGAGAGAGAGAGAGAGAGAAAGAGAGCAGTCGAATCCAGGGTGTGTGGAAGCACCGGGGAAGCCTGCCAGCATCCGAGGAGTAGGAGGAAGGCGAATTCAAAGTTCGCGCGTGCTCGCTCGCGCGCGCAATTCTCCGCTCCTCCCTCCCCGCCACTCTTCTCTTTTTCCCCTTTTTTTTCAATAAAGCACCAGGCCGCAATCTCGAGGACGCGCTGGAGCGCTTTTTCCCGTAGCTCCCAGAGAAATGAGATTTCCGGATTACGAACTTTCCGAATCTTTCCCCGGTCGTACTCTCTCTCTCTCCCTCTATACCGCGCCAACGTTTTCTTTTTCTCGGGCTGCGTCTTTTCGGCGACGCCTACTCCTACGCTCTCTCTCTCTCTCTCTCTCTCTCTTGCGAGTCGCCACATTCTCTCGGGAGATGGAGAAAATCTTGCGGTTAGACGCCCGTAATCAGCTGCGGTTGATTATATGCAAATCCACAAATGCTTGTTGAGCATTTTCTCTCTCTCCCTCTCTATCTCGGTATCGAGGAATATCAATATAGACGCGCTTCGTGGTAAGATAATCCTCGAGAGGTACAACTACCGGTGCACGATGTTGCCGTATAGAAAATATTTTCCGAATATTTTTTTACTTCCGGAAGTTTTGAAATAAATGTTTCGCCGAGCCGAACATTTATTACTAAAGGGAAAAAAGACTTTGATTTTACGATTTTAAGAGGCAACAACTATATTGTAAACATAATATTCAAATTTTGTTAAAATGGCTTGCGCGCAATTTTTTTGCGAGCGCACTGAAACATCATACCTTTGCGAGAAAAATCTTAATTAAAAAAGAAAAATCTACGAACATTGGAATTCTTATGCGTATTTTACGTATTCAATAAACTCCAGAAAGTGCTGCGGCTCGACTTTCTTTGGATAACGAACTTTTAAAAAATTTGCAAAATCAGCAAACGTTATAATTCATTCATGAATTCACGTGGAGGCTATTGAGATAAAATTTCGTTTTTTTTTCATTTAAACGGAATAAGGAAAATAAAATTAAGTGTACTGAATTTTGTTCACCAATCTAGTATTATTTTATTATAAAAAGAGAAAAAGATCTTTGAAAAATGACTGTTAGGGTTTAAAACGATTACATCTGCGTGCTAGAAAAGACAATCATATAGTTTGAAGGAGGCGCGAAAGAGGGAGTGCTCGAATAGAGAGACGGAAGCCGCCAGGAAAATAGAGGCGAGAAAGGAGAAAAAGAGAGTTCGAGGAGGGTGAGCCGCTGACAATCGGCATAGAGAGCACTCTCTCTCTATCTCTCTGAGCTGCTCGCGCCCCTGCCGGCGCCCGGGAAAACTGAAAACTTTTTGATACTTTATTCGGGCGCCGGAATAACTTTTAATATCTAGAGCCCACTTATATATCACAGGAGAGAGAGCGCGGGTTTGCTGGCTCTCCTCTTTCTCAACGCTTCGGCCGCTTTCCCTCTATCTCACGCTTGGCTGTTCGCCCTCCGACTTCCACTTTTCGAGCCCTTTCATATTCTTTCAGCGCTGTATTTACATAGCCGCGAGAATTTTCTCATTGGAGTATTTGCCGCTGAGGGAGATGCGCCAAGTGCAGCAAAAAAAAGAAAACCCCCAGCCGAGATGAATTCGGGCTTACCCATGCGAAAGCTGATAAGTGTTTGAAATGCTTTCGTAATGTGTCCTGATTAACTCGAGCTATTCAGATTTTTCACTCGATTTTATCATTTGCATTGAAAAAACGACGTTGAATATTTTATGATATAAAAATAAATATATTGTACGTTTAGAGTCTACGTTTTTTATATCCTCGCGGGTTTTTTTAAATTTATTTCTTCGTTGAATGAACGTCATTTGGGGAAAATATATATTTGTTTTAATATGGAAAAAATTGAAAATTTGCTGAAGGAAGATTATGAGAAAGTTTTATGGAAAGAATCAAATATTACCATGAAAAGAATGGGATCTCAAGTTTTCGCGTTGCGCGTTTTTATTACGCATAATTTACGAAAAAATTAAATTTCTTTAAATTATTCTTGGTATTCTAAAATTCAAAAGAAAAAGCAAAAATATTTGTGTAAAAAGCACAGAATAATCACGGCATTTGAATCTTTTCAAAATATACCGATAGATGATCTAATGTTTTAAGTAGTAATAGACAAGATCAGTCAGACAATTTGTAATAACGTACTTTTACAGCTAATGTACTTCTACAATGAAAAACAACTGTCAAAAGCCAACACTGATGCTCTACTTGATCTTGCAGTATTAGAGGACAGCCTATTCAAAATTCCGCGAGCGAGTTGGTGTGTAGAGAGACATGATCACGGTTGGACGGGCAAAAACCGTAACGACCGCGGTCTGGATTTCTGCTGTGTATCTCGGCAGATCGTTACGGAATGTTAACGAATCTAAAAAGTTGTTACTTGAGTTTTGTGTCGTTAAATCAAATCATCCTTCAATTTAGTTGAAAATTTATGGACTTTAATTGAGACTGGTGAAAACGATTTGTTCCGATTTAGATTAAATGTTTATTAAATTTGGAGCAGAATTTTTCTTTCTCGCATATTTTTAATTGCACCCTGCCATCAGATTTACTCAAGCTAGGATTTTATTATTACTTTTTTCTTAATTATTTTCACAAGACGTATCTTTGAAATGCATGTAAATTTAAATAATTTTTATATTTATTTTGAATATTTCTTACGAGTTTTTATAAGTAGTAAAATGTTTAAAATGTTTCTAAAATATTATAATATCAAATCCAAACGCGCATAAATTAATTAAAGTCGTATGAAGCATAATTAGCCATACGCGGTGACAAATTAATTATTCTGGGCTTTTCGTCGTGTGGTCAACGGAACTGGCACTTACAAAGCGACAAGCAGTCCTTCTCTGAAAGATTTGCCTGCGAAAGCGAATTTTTTTTTCATACGTTTATAACGAGAGACAAAACACAAAGATTATGAAAAGCAGCGGAGCCGGAGAAAAAGTTAATGGTAAACTGAAAGAAAAAACATCAGTAAAAATAATTAAAGAAAGAAACAATAGGTTAAAAAAATATTGTACTTTTAAAAGTAAAAAATATTTTTAAAAATTATGTCGGCTTCAACGCAAAAGTTATTTTATTTAGAATGTTATAATTTAAATTTAGATTATCATTGTACATTTTCGCAGTTGTCTAAATAATGAAAAATGTTTCGTTAACGATTTTCATTGAATTAAATTTATTATCTTAAAAATCAATTGAAGAGGTATATCATTTAATTCTTTTTCATACATTAGTTTTCCCTTGGTGATTTCGGAAAAATTACAAGCCAGATAATTAAAACTTTAACCGAGCCGTTAATTAAAGCAATTGTACGTCTCTTAAACAACGTATGAAAAATTTCCATAGCCTTAGCCGGCTCGTCTGTGCCAAGCAAGTCATATAAATGACCAGGAAGTCGAGTAGGGCAAGCGTCGGTCCCGAAAACCAGAGAGAGAGGAGAGCTTGGGGACCGGATGCTCGGCGCCGGCTCCCCGGGACGGTGAAAAAGTCCACCGAGGATTTATTTCGCCTCGTTTGCAAGTGTGGTCCGGCTGGCTCCCGCATTTTGCAAATTATTGCTCTAGCAAGCTTAAGAAGCCCGTGTGGTCTCTCTCTCTCTCTCTTTTCGCACAGCTGGCCGCGGAAAAAGAAAAGTTGCGCCAGGGGGCTGTAAGTTACCAGAGCATGAATTTCGGCTTGACCTCACCTCTCTCCGACGTCTAGCGTGGTCACGCTGCTTTGTTAATTTTTAATTAATCCGACGGGCTGGACGGAAAAACACGCGCTGTTACTGCGGTTGCAACGAGCTTGTAATGCGATGATGTGAATTTTCGACTTTTTTTTCTCTACGTTACTTACAAAACGAATATTATTTCTTCGAAACACGTTATGTAATTAATTAAATGAAATATAATTAAAATATTTTACGCACAATAATTTTTAAAAAATTGTAAAAAGCAACAAGTATTTAGAAAACATTTCAATGGTCCGACAATATCCAACTTTTTCTACTTAACTGAAAGTCTTGCTATGTACTAGTAGATAAAGTTTTTTTTTATTTTGATCACATTAAAATACGTATGGTTCATCTAGTACAACTGACAGTTTTCGAATTATCTGTAAAATTTATTCATTTTTCTATAAAATGTAAGTTGTTACCGAAAATAGTCAAGAGTGCTAGTTTGTGTAACAATTTAAAATTTCCTAGTATTTATAATGATTGACAATACGAAAATTTTATGAGCGCCACTGTGAATTTTCTAACGTATAAAATCTACAATGCATAAATTTAAAAAAAACCATAAAAACGCGAGGAATATTTATTAAACCCCACGGCCGTCAGTCATCATTCCCCGCTTTTCCAATAAAACTCTCCCACGTCGCATATGAAAAAAAAGTTGCTCTATCCGAGTATGAGGCAGGTGGGTAACTCGATCCTCGCTTGACATCGTAATTTTTTCCTCTCTCCCTAGCTCTTCAGTCGCTTTTTCATTAACGAGAAATCGCTCGCACCTCTTGAGCGAGAGAGCGAGCTTGGCCGGTTACGCGCGGCCCCGTGGGCGCGTGTAGCAAGAGGAGCCGAAGGGAGAGCGAGCGCGGAGAAACGCTGACGCCCATAGACTCGCGGCTCGATATGAAGTGATGTTATGAAGTGAACTCGAGAGCATCCGCTGGTGCGCGCCCGAGCTGTTGGGGCTGCGACTGGCGTACCCTCGAGGATAGCGCGCGACAATTATGCGCGAGCCGAGCGGAGAGCCGCCAGCAGATTTTCTCGCGCGCAACGATAACGGCTTATTGCGCGCCGGGGTTATTTGAATATTGGACGAGTCATCGGAAAGCCTGACGCGCCAGACGCGTCGCCCACCCCCAAGCCCCAGTCCCGCCGACGCTTGGCACTTCAATTTCAGCCTGACCGGCTTAAGGCGGCTATGAACCGAGCGGAGGCTGCGTTGGGAGCTCCGCCCCGGCTCTCTATAGCGCCTAGGGCTTCTTTCTTACCCGCAGCCCTATGCCGCCGCCCACCTCACGAGTTTTCAAGTGGATGGCGATCAAGCCATTTTCGAACAAAATATACTTTAGCAGGACTAGCGGCTAGCTCATTGCTTGCTAGTCACCGTAGCCCCCGTTCAATACAACTTTGATCGAAAAAATATTGATAATTTTCAGTGCCATTTTATCGGATAAATCTTTCTTTTCGTTTCATCGCTTATTCAAGCTATTTAGCTATAGAAATTTATTTAAATCGTCACATTAAACGAAAGTAGAGGTATATTGCTAACTTCTTTATGAGCTGAGATATCCATTTATAGGGGAAGCATTCCGATAGTACCGAATTCAAGCTAATTCATTGCAATATCAAAAAAAAATTTTATTACCCGAGTCATACGAACGGTTTAATGTCCCAATGTATTAGCTTCGTATAATCGGCATGGCAATAACATCGAAATAAACCTGCTGCGTAGGGTTTACGAACAATTCTTTTTTTTTCATAGCTACTTAATGTTTTATGATTTTCTTTTCATAAAAAATTCCTATCGATAATACGTCTGACGCAATTTACGCAACCAACAATCCATCTAATAAAAATACTTTTATATTCGACAATATACAGATATTAAACTGGAACCGCATAATATTTGCAATCAGAATGAATTTTCACCACTTGACTTGGGTGTCGCGCGAGTCAAACAACAGCGGAATATCATAATCGAGGCGATATAAGTGAACGCGAGAAGCAGAGCGCGAGGAAGGTGGCAAGCAAGCGGTGAACGCAAGCTTTTATCCTTAGTACTCGGTGGCGGCTGCGGTGGCGAGAGGCTCTAGGGCCATAAATCAGTCGAGCGAGGTGAAACAATTCCGCGACCCTCAACTTGGCCGCAATAAATTCCGCGGAGAAAGGCCCAAGGGAGCCGCTGGAAAAGAGCCGAGGAAATTCATAAATAAAGCCGCTGCTGGGGCACCCCCGCTCTCTCCCTCTCTCTCTCGTGCATCGCGCGCATTAGGGATGCGCTCTCGGCTGGTGGGGTGCTATTAATCGTCCGCTCTCGAGTCCACGGTCCTCATGCATATATACGGATTATTTGCTCGGCCGATCGCGCCCCGTCGAACGCACTGCCCCCTCCCTCCCGCTGCTTTTCTCCCCCCCCCCCACCCACCCACTGCACCTTAGGCCACGGATGCGCACCTGTGTGTGTGTGCGCGCGATGGGTGCTGCTGCTGCTTGCGCGGAGCTGCGTGACGCTGCTCGAAGATGGATGAAGGATATTACGGACGATCCCAATGGCAATTGTATGTGGGACGAGAGCGAATTAGTTATGCTTGTCTGGGCAACCGAGTGACGCTTGGCACCCAACTACGCCGCGCGCCACACACGCAGGCAGGCCCGCCCCCTGGACAAGCCACGTTCGATCAACAAAGCTTCAGACAAGACTATGTTTAGCTTTTGCTTGCGGACCAAGCTGTAGCAGGTGAAATAACACATCTGCAATGCCGTACACACAGCTAACGCCTTTATATCGTATGCAATCGTCTGGCGAATGATTGTTTCTTATGCAACATGTTTCTTTTCAAGTTCATGGAAACGAAGAGGGAAAACGCAGGAGCTTTCGTTACTACCGGTCTTGGTATACATTATGATGTAGCCTCGTTTAGCGCCCCTATATTTCAAACCCAAAAGAAGCTCCGGCAACTTTCCAGACAATGGTTTCGTCACTGAACCCTCATGTAAGCCCCTAGCCCTGCTTTGAAAATCTTACAAGCTCACCTCTCCCTCACTAGATAGTCTACCACTCCGACCACGTCAGACTGTCTTGATCGTCCGAGTCGAATATTAAAATAAACCTAAAAATAAAATAAAATAAATAAATAAAAAGAGGACATCAAGACGTTAGTAGCGAGCGGAATGTTTTGGAATTTTACAAATATTTTTGTAATTGTACGAAAGTGTCTGTTTTGATAGTGTACTTGAAAAACGTCGTCGTAAAACTAACACAGACGTATCCGTTTAAGAAAACAACTTATAGAACAAATAATACAGTATTAGACACTTACGAGCTTGTCACTATTCGAGAGATTTCACTTTCACGCGAGAAAATTGAAAGTAAGAGACAATGCACACTCGGTAAATGGTAATTCTAGCCGAGAGCTTAGCGAATTCCTACTTGTCCAGCGCTTCCTTTTCTCTTTCTTTTAAATCTCGACTGATAGACAAAAACTACGTTGTTTTCGCATAATGCTTGTGTGTATTTGAGAAGAAAAAAAACAAGAAATAATTTCAACTTAAACGAGTTAACCTAAGGAAAAGGCAGTTTCGTCCCGCTGCTTTTGTTGTTTCTCCTCTCCTCAGGATCCTGCTGCATTATTCATGCGTGTGCAGAGGGAACGTGCAGGATCTTATATAGGCAAACGATCGAGCGGAACGGTGAAAATAAAGCGTGTCGCGTCGTACACGAGGCCCAGGCTAACGACTTAATTACCTATGCATCGTCGTTGCGTTGGAGGATTTTTTTTCGGTAGCCTTAGCCTTGATTGTTGCTAGACTGTTTTCATTAAGAGCCGCGACAAGGTCACGCGTGCGAGGGAGAGCGAAGCGCGCGGAAAATAAAATAATTCGAAAGGGGAGATGTGTGCGCAGAGAGGGAATCCCTAAATACTGCTTTATCCCGGGGAAATGTTAAAATTTCAATTGTAAAATACTGAGATAAATGGCGTCGACAGTCTTTATTGTGTTAACTCTCGAGATAATGTAAATTCACTTTATTTCAGTTGAAAAGTATTGCTTTAGGTAATCTTTGGTTCATTTCCATGAATTATACACTATTAATGAGTTTGATGAAAAGTATACTTGTATATTATGTTTATTATATTGGATTAGCTTTATTTAAATTTCTTTTGCCTGTACACAACCGAAAACTGCAAACAAGCGGAGAATTATCGAATAATCAACGAAAATGTTTGAATTTATCTCGCAATTAAAGTGTTAGCACAGGTAAATCCTTGAGCACGCATATCTTATTTCGACCCAGGGAAAAGAACTGCCTTTAAACCATTTACCCCAATCATCCAAACAAACATACTATCCAAACAACCACACGCGACACTTGGCCAAATCGCGCTTACGTAAATTTCTCGCTACTTTGAAACTCGCACCCTACCAACTTTTCAACGCGAAACTTTATGTACAACTCCGCCGTCGCAGACTGGCTTTAGATTGCAAATTCCGAATCATCGTACTTTGCGTAAATTCCTGCGTCTATATACCGACATCATCGCGCGGGAAATAAAAAGGCACGTAAAACTCGGGGAAAAGGGCACACACGAGGCGAGTGTGTGCTTTAGTGTTGAGAAGTCGAAACGAGAGAAAAATAAAAAGAAGAGGAAGAAGGTAGGGAGGAAGGAAGGATGCTGGCAAAGAAGCGCCGGTGCAATTTAACGCCAGAATTACGCAAATTGAATTCGATTGCCGGAGCCGAGTCGGAGAGTGAGAGAGAGAGAGAGACGCGTTAATCTCGTGCAATTGGCCAAACGGCCTGCACACCTCTCCGGACCGATATTCGCAATCTCTGCCTCCCTTCCTTCCTCCCTCCCTCTCTTTCTCTTCTTCGCTTTCTTGTAACCTGCTTATCCCACTGTGCACAGCCGAGCGCTGCATTCATCATTGGTCTTTATTCGCTCTTACATTTGTATGGATAACCATTTCATTGGCTCAATTCGTTTCTTTTTTCTTTTTACAGATTCAATACTGTGGATTTAAGCGACGTGCTAATGTAATCACTGTGCTCGTTGAAATTTTCTGAATGCATTCGAGCTGCGATGACTTTTTGTTGGGAATAATCATATTTTAGGCGGATCTGCGAATATCAGTTCATCGAATAAAGATGCGGAGGCGTCGAGTGAAAAGGGCCTTATGGTAAGAAAAGAAAAATAAACATCAGCACAAAAAACACACTCATTAAAAATGTCCGCATCAATTATAAATCGCCGCTGAGAAATAAGACTTTATAATCATTTAAAATATAAAATCGCTTTCAGAGCAGTCCTCATTTGCCGGATGAATGTAGGCTCTCTCCCTCTCTCTTCCTGCTGTATTTTGAGCTCTTCTTGAAGATGGAAATCGCGTATCATGTTTATATACATATACAGTCTTCATTATATGTGTCACGAGTTTTGAATACGGCAGAGATTTGGGTCACAGCGTCAAAGATCATTAAATCTGGTTGAAAATTGCGCACCTACGTGAAAACTCCCGAGTGCTAAGAAAATTTAAATGTACCTTGCCCTGAAATATCTACACATATATTTAAAAGTAAATTGAAAGTCTACGGAAGCAAGAGGTGTCGGGTAAAGCCAGGGCGAAGATCGCGT
This sequence comes from Anagyrus pseudococci, assembly GCA_030522585.1. NCBI lineage: Eukaryota > Metazoa > Arthropoda > Insecta > Hymenoptera > Encyrtidae > Anagyrus > Anagyrus pseudococci. The sequence continues at coordinate 559 of JAPYYQ010002086.1, read as the reverse complement.
TTTAGACAAGTGAAAATAAATTTGACGAAGCGAGATGCTGTAAATATATATCACATTGTAATGAACAATAAATTTTTAATAAAATTTATTGAAAAACTAAATTTAAGAAAAGTAAAGTTTTTTAAATAAATGAGTAAATAAGTATATGAAATATTGAAAAATATTACTCCTACTCAATTTACTCGCCTAAGATACGCTCAAGCCTGAAAACCCCTGTTAATTCTTAAACATACATTCCCCAGAGCCCAGACCAACAAACAAAAATATTTTCTCCGGCGAATTCATTTAATCTCATTTTCTCCGCAACCTACTCGTTTTCCTCAACACAGCACTTTTTCGCGTATAAATAAAGCGAGGTACGAGAAAACGTCGAATATTCGGCGAAGAATCGAATGCGCAAGCTTCTTTCTCAATGCCACATTTTCCCTATCTATATATGTCGCTCTATTTTTCTTACCAGCCCACACGTATAGATTTGTATAAGTAAAAATTACTATATTGTATAGGTTTTTGGGGACAGACTCGATGTATAGAGGAATTTTACTACATGTATAATACT
>JAPYYQ010002085.1:564-27190 GCA_030522585.1 Anagyrus pseudococci | reverse complement strand
CAGCAAGTTCGGAGCTAGCGAGTTTTGGAAACAACGATTTTTCATTTCGTCGTTTTATCTTTGTTGTACGTTTGAAAAATAAGAGGATGTAAGGAAAAGAAAACTAAAACAATCGTTACAAAATCCAACATGCGCGCGTATAATCGTTGAATGATTCAAAAAGTAGTCAAGCGTTGCAGAATCGGAGATGAACGCAAGGGGACAAAACAAAGGCCGAGCATCAAATTTTCAAGGTAAGAATACGGGAAAGCGGCAAAAGGACAAGAACACAGATTTTGCACAAACACGCGCGTATACTTGTCAAACGCAGCGAGGCAGGAGGGATAAGGGATGGGGAAAAGACGGTAAATCTACGGGGTAACTAAAAGTCGAGGGATAGAGAGAGAGATATAAAGTGACACGAGCCATTAGCGATAAAATAAATAAAATCCAAACTACAGTGGGGCTAACAATAGAAGGAGAAGGGTAGGACAAGGGATTTTCCTGTGTCTCCGGCTGCTGTTGACTTATCCTTGACGACGACGACAGTTGTGTACGTCCAGTCAGCTTCTCTTCCTATACCATTAATGCTTCGTTGTCGTACATGTCGGGGGCAATTATCGCATGTTGTCAGTTGCTCAAGTCTTGTTACTCTTGAAACTCGATATGCTTCTTATTCATTGTTGACTTTGGTGCGTTTGGATTTTGTCATGTATCAAAAGCTTAACGTGGCTTGTTTTGCAAACATATGGATAACCACGTAGCGGAACATGCCTGAATTTTGCGCCAAATTCAATTTATAATTTGCGTTAGTGAAATAGCCACTTACGCAACGGTATGTATTGAATTTAAGGAAAAATAAATCGGGATAAAAGGATAAATGCGTTACGTCTGTTTCGCATCAGCCAGAGGGTAAAAATATAAAGATGCGCGAATTCCGGAAGAGTGGCAGGGACAACTCACTTCTCTCTCGCTATTCAGCTCTCGCGCGATAGTTAAATAAACTCTAACGAGTTGAAAAAGCTTTGCATTACGTAAGCGAAGGTTAAGAATCCGCCGGGATAGAGCCATCCATAACGCGAAAAAAAGCTCTACACAGGCGATTCGAAGTGGAAACCGTCAATCAAGCGAATATCTTAATTCGGTCGGCTACCCCCGTAAAACTGTCCATCAATCAACGGAAATAAAGAGAGGACGAATAAAGCAACAAAGTAAAAATCATTTTACAAAAGAGCCCGCGCCGAGAGAGTGCGCCATTAATTTATCAAAACGTCGTTACAGAAATGTATACCCTCGCATCATCAACAATTCCCTCTCGCTCCTGCGCCTTTGGATTTCGGCAGGTTTACATCCAACTTTCCCATTGAAGCCAAAGCAATTCTCCTCTCGACTCTCTCTCGTCGTTTCTCAGCAAGAAAGAAAGAAAGAAGAAAAAAAGGGCGGGGGGGGGGGGGAAGATAACAACGAGTCGAGAGCGCGATGGCCGGTATATACACTTGGCTCTCGGCCGTTGGCAAGGGCGGAGACCTATCTCCCGCGAGCTATGTTTGTGTGTGTGTGTGTTTTCCCCTCTCTCTCTCTCTCTTCGCAGAGTCTCGATACTCGCCAAAAGAGAATTCATCCATCTTTCAAGAGGAGAGAACGAACGTTCGTAAAGCCTCTTACGTACACGCCCTCCACCCTCCTTATCTTCCAAATCTCTCGATTCTCGTATATACATATAGGGTATGTAGCCGTCTGCCAGGTGTATCCGGTAGTTTCTCGCGCGAGACGCTTGCTTACAGCCCCTCACGTATAGAGAAACGCGGGATAACGAGACACGCCCGCGTGCGGAGTATACGGCCGAGAGAATAGCGTTATACAAGCGCAGTGTGTCTCTCATTGAAAGCTCGACTCGGTAGATGTAGGCTGGGCTAATTAAAAACAGGCCTTTGGCCGAAATTAGAGGTTTTTGCTGTAATACTGTGCTTTTGCAGTTTTGGGGGGGACGAAAATAAGAGGGGAAGACACGTACGTCGGACTGGCGTCTTGGCTAATTCCGAGAAGGAAAAAGGAAGGAAAAGAGGGAAAAGAGCATTCAGGGTGGATTCGCTGATCCAGAGAGAGAGCTGCGGTGTGTGTATATATATAGGAGGGGAGTAACGATCCAAGAGACTCGTGCCCGGCTATATCTCTCCCGCAGGAGCCAGCGTCTTCCACACCCTCTCTGACCCCCCCTCCTTTCTCTCTACCCTACCCTCTCTCCGGATTAGGACATCCAGAGAAATCGGGCAAAACGCGCGCGGGTCGCCTTATTCGCTTCGAAAAAAAAAGAGATACGTCTCCTCTTGCGCACTGGCGTCTCGTGAAAAATTAAAGGGCAAGAGCGGCGCGATGTTAAACGCCGCAGAGGACGAATTCGCCGTAAATAAAGAGACGCGCGCGCGGGGGTCTTTGATCGCCCTCTCTCTCCGCACGCGGCACACGCTCGGGCTGTTGACGTTTCCGGGTCAGGGACCAGAGCTGCTGCTGCAGCCGGGCTCTAAAGTCCCCCTCTCCTACCCAAAACCTCAGGCGCGCCTGGATCGTTTTAAGCTCGGCGACCGCTCGGGCTCCGTGAGAATTTTTATTTTCCGCGCGTCGATCGCTGGAGGGTAGATTTTTAACGGAATATTCCGTGTGTTTTCTTGACTGCACTGCGGTGTTCCGAGCTGTGTATCGACTGATCTATCCTTCTTTTTGTTTGCTCGAAAGCTCGGTGGTAGAAAGGGCTGATGGCTCACGGGGAGTATAGAGAATGAAGATGGAGCCGGAGGCTTTTAATTACGCTATATAGCGGCCGCTGCTGCTGAGTAATGTGTATCTCTCGCGGACCGTCCGCGCCGCCGGCCGTATAAGCGGCTTGATTTATCAGGTGCTCTCGGAGAGAGAGAGAGGCTCGTCGGTCTTAATTATTAATAACGCCGCAGAGCGACCACCCCCCCCCCTGTCTCCCCTTCAACGCTCTATCACTATGCCCTGTAACAACGGTGTAATGGTCCGAACGGCGTATACTTGGGGGTTATACCGAGTGAAGCAACAAAAAAAAAGCAGAGGAAGAAAGTAACTTACGCAAACCCATCCGTATAAAAAAGCCCACATCCACAGAGCGTTATCACTCGCTCTCGGTAATTAAACTCCTCCACGTAGCTCTTTAATACCAAGTCCCAAGGGAGGATATAGATATCGCTTAGAAAGCTGCCTGGATATATAGGCGCAAGCTCTCTCGCACGCGAGCGCCCTTTTTCATTCGAAACCGCACACCCGAACTCGCAAAGCAGCCTTTATCTCTCTCAAGCTGTTCTCCTAAGGAAGGAGAACTTGGACATCACAAAGGGAGGAGGTGCGATAGCTTCGGGCCACCCGGCACACGTGCTCGGGACACGGGGGCACCATGCAAATGATGGAAACGCGAGAAGCGCCGCATATCGCCGAGAGGGAGAGATAACTGATAAGAGTTGTGGCTGCGTTATGGATTCGCTCTCGCGCGTCGTAAGAACGTCGTAATGGAGAGAGGGTGAAGCTATGGCGAATCTGCCTAATTGGCTTGGCTCGCGGGAGAGATGGTAAGAACGCCGGGTGATAAGAGAGAGCTCTATGGTTATTATGTAAGCTGCGCAAGGGCCTGTAACCAGCGACAATTATTGGAAAATCAAGCCAGACGCGCCGCTTACGCTCCTTCCCTTCGTTCTTTTTTTTTTGTTCGCTCTCGGTGTTTAACGAGCTCTCCTCCCTCTCTCCATCGCCTCCAATTAAAAGCAATGGATGAGGGGGGGGGAGCTTGCGATCGGTATAAGAGTGAATTTCTTTTTCGTTAAGTAAGAGCGCGCGATCAAGCAGCGTACCGTAAAAACGCTCCATTCGCCTAGCGGACACGTTCGAGCTGCAATAGACCGCGTTATGGAGGCCCACTGAGCTTGCAAGCTCAGGCTGTGCCTGGGTGTGTGGATCGGCTCGGCTTTACACCAGAGCGACGCAGAGAGTCTCTATCTCGCCCTCTGGCTTTGTTACCATACCAGCCCGCTAATTGATGCTCGCCCTGGAAACTTTCCTAGACCGCTCGCTCTCTCTCTCTCTCTTTCTCTGCGTATATAAAGCTGTCAGGGACGCTGAGGAAAGTTCTGCACGGAACTTTAGAGTTTTTTTTTCTCTGGTTTTTTTAGAGGTGAACCAGAATTTTTTGCAAAAATTGATCGCTCGGTGATTCGGATATCGCGAGAGAGGGGGAAAAGTCGAGCTTTTTTCGGAGGCTAAGACCGAGCGCGAGGAGGACACGGGAGAACGAGAGTGGGGTGTGTGGTGTTTGGAGTTTGCGTGTGGCTTTGTTGGGGATTTATGATGTCGGCGGGGCAGGGGTAAATAATAGCGGCTTTTTTGCGCGTCCGAGGGAGAGAGTATGGCAATTCGTTATGACCAAAGCAGTGAAATATTTAAACGTTTCTCGACTTCTCGCTCTCTCTCTCCCCGAGAGAGAGAAAAAAGACGAAAGAGAGAGAGAGAGGGAGAGTTTCTAAGGGAGTAAATTGAAAAATTTTTGTTTCTCTCTCTCTCTCTCTCTCTTCGTGTCTGGCCTTTCATTACCTTCCGTTTCTCCTACGCCGTTAAACGTACTTCTTTTATTTCTTTTCGCAACTAAACTCGAGTTTAATTGAAACGCAAGCGCTTCTGAATTTTTTAAGCACTTTTTTCTTTTTTTTTTTTTTTTTTGGTATATGTACGCGGTAAATTCTCCTTTGCTTTTGTATGATTTTTTGCGCAATTAGCTAAGGAAAATTAGATTTCCCCTCTTCTTCTTCTACTCTTTTTATTTCAAGAAAAAATAAAAGCACAGGTATACAACACAGTAGGTTAAATGGGATTGGAGACACAATCTCCCCTGGCTTGAATTCATGCCGGGGAGTTTGCTTTAATTAAGACGAGGGAGCGCTACTGAATATTTGGAGCTCGATTGAGGGGCTAAAACAATGCCCCGGAATTTTGATTCGCGTGTGTACTTGTTTTAACGTATTCCTTACCCCGACTCTTTTTTTTTAATTGAGCCAGCGTGTATTAAATTGTACTTTAATCAAAAGACCAGTTTTCTAAAGCTTGTAGCTAGTCGTTTCTAGACAAAGCCAGAACCTGGCCTGTTCTTTTTTCGTATTTCACTTGCTTTCATCCATTGCCTCGACAAATATTATAACAAGCGGAAGGCTAAGGAGGGTCTAACTATGATTCTTTTTCTTTCGAAAACTTTAAAATTAATTTGTCTATTATGGAAATCAAGACGAGTTTTTATTAAAATCGTTATAATTCGCAAAGGGCTTTTGCGCGCGTACATAAGGATGTAATCTAATCATTTTTAATTGCTTCTCGTAAAATCTTTCGATGTAAACTTTAATAGCTTCTCGTTCGGTCGTTAAATTTTTTTTTCTCGCGTGCTATAATGAATTTGTTGGGTGCACAAAGGGGAGCGTTATTGCGATGTAAAAACGACGAACTTTTTGTTAGTTTGTTACGATGTTCAAATTCTTTCATATTTTGATGACAATTTTAACTTTGCTTTTCACTGAAATCTACAAGGTTCTTCGTGAATTCGTCGATGCGTCATTTAAGAAAAAGAAGTTTTAAATTCATTAGGTAACGTAAGTCTTGATTATATGAGTCTCGCCTCTGAATCACAATACTTTTTTTGTAGGCCTGTTTTCTGATTAAAGTAAGCGAATAACTTAGTTTTTATTAAGTTTTCCGATCAGAGAATTTAATAAAAATAGATAGAATTTCTACCAAATTAATAAATGAGAAATTGCAGATAAAAAATTTAATTATTTTTTGAAATTGTATTGAATTGAATGGAAATAGTAGATGTCAATAAATCTAATTCTTTCATAAAATTTCTTTATTTTCCTATTTATTTATTTTATACGTTTACAATATATTAGTGCCACACTTCAACAATTAGTTTTAAATACGAAAAAATTAATGAATAAACCATTTTCATAGTTTATACAGATATTGATCGTAATGTAAATTTAAAAAGATAATACACATCTAAAAAATTTTCACCACGCTTTTCACTGAAATCTCCAAGGTGTGTGAATCAAGAAAGGGTAGTTATGATTGCATTAGATGGCCTAAGTTTCGATTGTATATGAGTCTCGCAACCGAATCAAAATACTTATGTTTCGTGAGCCTGTATTATAATTAAATTAAATTAAGTAAACAACTTAATTATAATATATAGAGAAATTGCAGATAAAAATTAAATTATTTTATTTAATTGTATTATTAAATTTAATTAAATTAGTAGTTGTCAATGAATATAATTCTTATATTAAATTTCTTTATTTTTATATTAATTTGTGTATACATTTTTAACGTATTAGTGACACACTATGTCAATTATTTTTAAATTCAGATATTATTGAATAAACTTGTTTATATTGATATTTATAGAATTGTGTATTTATAAAAATAACACACAAATTTCGGTGATAATATTCACAAAACTTAATTGTAAACACTTGATTTGTAATATCAGCTCGTGATGAAAAATGTTAAAATGTAACTAATAAGACCAAGCCTGAACTTTGATGTGCCTTGCTTTGCAGTGTCTGCAACTTCGCCTCTTTCTTGTGGAAAGAACCTTATTTTTTGACGAATACGTGTAATAAATTATTTCAATAATAAAAATAAAACAGGAAAATAATAGAAGTAAAAAAAAGTATATGAAAGTATACAATGAACTGTCTTCAACTGATGAATCCATCATTTGACTCGATGATGATTTTGCTTGAAGACCGAACATTTTTAGATCTAAACGATAAAGATACTTTGATAAATTTTCATCCGTTACGTTAAAATAATAAAATTGTAGATCATCTCTGAAATATTGAGAAAACAAAAAATCTGAGATGCCGGATTCGTGTAAGTTACTTAACACCAAATTAAATTTATTGAGGAACAGAGATCTTTTTGAAAACATGAACCAGCGCCATTTACCAGAGGGATCAAAAGGACTACTAATTACATTTATTTGAACAGTATAATTCACTTGAGCGAAATCCTGAGTAAATATTTTGATCAAGATATATGGTGCATAAAGTAAATTAATTTTTGTCTCGGTTAAAATTGTATAATAAATGATTGACACATAATCATTGACATATTTTTGTAGACTAGAATCGTTATACTCTTTGACTTTATTTATAAAAGGACTATATAAAGTTGGATCCCAGTATGCGAAAAAATCTAATATTTCATACGTCATAGGATCGGCATTCAATGTTAAATTTGTATTGAGTACATCTTCATGACTTTCAAAGTCAAGATATTTTTTTAATGTGAAAATTACGTTGAAAGCTTCTTGTAATGATTCTGAGATGAAAACAACAGATACGTTTACAAGAATAAAATAAAAAAATTTTTCAATAAGTTTTAAAGGAAAAGGAGTCCTTGAATCGCTTTTACCTGTCAATAAAATTACTATAATGTTGAACAATGACCAATATTTTGGATCAAAGAGTAAAATATTTTTTAATAAAGTTACAAGGGCAATAGTAAAAAAGATAAGAACTATTGACGATACTAATCGCCAATTAAATTCGAATTCGTAATACCCGTGCTGTATGACTACAAGATTTGATGTGAATAGATTTTCCTCACAATAAGATCCTAAAAAGTCATGTGGAACGCTAAATAAATTAGCTTGCATGCAGCAAAAATCTGCTGTGTCTGTTTTTAGTAATGCTTGACAATCAGATTTTCCATCTTGTACATAAAAAGAACAGTTATGCTTTTGACAAAAAATCATTTCTTTTGAAAATTCGTCCTTTTCTTCCATATCAGGTACACGAAGCTTATATCCATGTAAATTATGTAATTTATCCGGAAATAATGTAATTTCCGTGGAATAAGATAGATTAGTGCAAATGCTAGTAAATGGGTTATACTGATGCACCATGACACTGGGACTTCCTCCCAAAATAATCAACGAATTTGATTTGTTTACTAGTTTTTTCGGCAAAACAATTTCGATGACAGTAACATCAACGTATAATTTTAAAGATAAATACGACAAAATATTACATATTTTTGAAAAATATTCATTGCGCACAAAAAATACGAGACAATACGGGCGTGGGCCATCATCAATAAGTTCTTCTAATAATCGAAACAAGTGCATGAATCCTAAGAATACTGACCGATCGTCACCTTGAGTTTCGATGAACATAACTTTTAATCTGTTACGATTAGGAATACTGTTGTACTCTTTGCTTCCTAGCTTTCTTCTTGCATTACGTGACTTTCTCAAATTTATTACTCTTGTTGGAAATGCTTTTACTATGTTCTGCATAATATTGTTAGATAAAGAAGAAAATCTTTTATTGCTTAGAGTAAACATAGTTACATGATGAACTTGGGCTTCTTCTGTCAAATGTTTAATTATGTCAGTTGCGAATTGCAAGTTATCACATACAACAAAATTAAATAAACTAGCAACACAAAATGATATTAAAAGACAATGATTCATCTTTTCAGATTTTGTTTCAACTTCAAAAATAGGAGTCCAACAATCTTTCAGCATCGGCAGCAAAATTTTTACTGTGTGATGAAAAAATATTTGTTGACTGAAATTTGTATTGATTTAAAAAAAATCGACGTACTTCTTTTAAATAAATAAAGAAGGTTATGACAAAAATATAAAATATGTATTTGACGTTCAAAATATAGAAAATCAATAGAAAAAATAAAAAAAATTTTAAAAGTATGTCACTTTAATTATAAAAAAAAATTCAAGATAATTTACAGTTACATTAGTAATTATCTTTCATACTTATCGTAAGTTGATTTATAACTTGCATTTAGAAAAGGCTTTCTTTAAAATAATACAATTCCACTTATAAATCTTATCTACATAGATTAAAGAAACTCACCTTAAACAAGCATGAGAATTAAAATTGCAAATTTTCGAAAAAATAACAAACGACCTCTACTATAAATACAACGTAATCTCGTTTTCAACCTTATTTCATCAAGTGCAATTTTATTTTGTAATTCCAAACGCGAGCTGCAGCTTAAAAATGTCCCGTTATATTCTGGTCTTGTGCCTGGTCGTTTTCGTTTACTCTAATGGAATCAATTCGCAAGATGAAGAAAAAGAAGAAACTGTCCCGCTCGCCTCGAAAAATGTAAATGCCTAAATTATTCTTATTTAAAGCTGTACTACCATCATTGTCCAACCCAAAGTTTCATTACTGAATTGTTGAAATATTTTCTTTGCTAAACTGTCAAAACACGTATTTCTCGCATTTTAAACAGGCTCCCGAGGAAATAGTAAATTTATTGTGAAAGGAATTCGTTGCGGCTACGTCGAGCTGCCTCAAAGAAGCCGCTGATAATTGCAAAAGTGAATTGATAGACACCGACAGACTCGTCAAGTGTGCCGTAAGATCGACTTTTCTCGCTTTTTTTTCTACAATTCTTTTCGATTACAATGGTTAAAATATTTTAATGACGTTATCGTATTTTTTCGAAACTAGGGTGACTTTTTAATGGAAAATAGAGGAAGGTGCATAAATTTATTGCCTGACTTTTTTAATACCGAATATCTAAATATATTCGCAAAGGAGCGTAATGCTACGTAATATGTGTTAATTTATTACTATTTAATCAATTATGGCTAATACAAGCGAAAAAGTTTATTATGTATCATTTATATGCAATTAAAAACAAATTTCAATTTAATAAAGTATGTTCAGTAAAATCATCTACAGACGTTCATTTATTTACATCAATTTTTATGATTTTTATAAGTACAATAAAAAAAAAATCGTTAACGAGGCGATAAAAAAAATTAGTAAGGTCTAATGAAAGGTAGGCGCTGTAGCGTGTCGCGTTTTCTTATTCCTCTTAATTCATTTCGCACTCGGGTTAGCGCGCGAGGTACTAAAACAATAATCCGACCAGCCGATAAAATAGCACCTCTTCATCCGCGTCGGGGCTTATATAGAAGAAGAAGCAGAAGAAGCAAAGAAAAAAAAAGGGAAAAGCGGAAGAGCCAATAAAGCCCTTCTGCTTCGATGAGCGAAATCGCAAGCTTTTCTCCTCCCGCGCGCGCGGAAAGCAGTAAAAGCCAACGTATCGAGCGCCGGAACAGCTAGAGAGAGAGAGAAAGCTCATAAAAAGAAAAGTCCTCCCTTTGTCCAGCGAGCGTTGGAGAATTCATTGCCGGGAGAGAGAAGAGGTAATTGATTTCGCGGTTGAAACGTCCGCGCGATCGGAAAATCTTGCGACGCTTTACGTCTATGGACGGCGTGAATTTTCCCCCCTTTTTTTTTCTCTCTCTCTCTCTCTTTTATTTTTATTCCGCAAGGTGCAATGGCCCCTTCTACAGTAGTGGGAGGGGCAGGGGTTTTCTTACTTTGAACTTGCGAGCATCTGCACTGCGGAGGCTTGGTTCGGAAGCTCTTGGTTTTATTGTTTCGGCACAAACTGAGATTTTCTTTTACGAGAGGTGGTATCGTTGAAGCTCGGACGATTTGATGGTTCTCGTTAGCGAAAACGATTATCAATTGCAATTTCATTAGCATGTCGATTCTAAAATTATTATATAAAATTAACAAAAAATTTTCCTTTACCAACGGATAATAAAGAGAATTATGTAAAGAGCTTTTAGAGGAAAGACACCCAGCGATCCAAAAATCACCTTTTTGCTATAGGTTGCTTGGATACCGAGATAAATGCGTTGAAAGTTTGAGAATTTTCAAAAAGCATTTTTTCGCAAATATTCCATTTTCGCCCTACATTTATGGATTTTGGTAACTTAAGCTTTTAACGATGAGACACTCCTAGTGATACGAAAATCACTTAGTTTAAGAGATGCATTTAAAATACCGGAACTTTTAAAACACCTCGTTTAGTAAAAAATTCCTCTACACGAATATATTCGAAGATTCATATTGAATTAAAAATGATTTATGAAATTAATTTTTCTAGAAACATCGGAAATAATCCTTCTAAAATTGAACCAAATCGAAATTTTCAAATTGCCGTAATTTTTTTTTAATCAATATTTTATTCGCATCAACAACATCAACTATATCTATAGCATGTATATATACAAACCTCTTTCTTTCCTTGTGTTTACTAACCAAATCTAATTAACTAAGTCGAAATCGTTAACTAATATACCCAAAGTAGATTTGAAAACAAAAACTCAGTTTTTGAAAATCAGTATATAATTTAAAGAAAAAACATTACCTCAAACTTAAGATTCACAAAATCAAATCTGGAGTTCTCATCTACCTCGCGATAATTGGACGTCAATACGGAATAGAAAAGCAGACAGCCGCTTACTCACAAGCTATACATGATGCAGGATACTTCAATATTCCGCTTCCGCGTCTTCACCATACTCTCCTACCAGATCTGGTGCACAACGATAATGATTAACCTCATCTTTCTGATGTGAGTCGCCAGCTTGGTTATATCGAAAACATTGCGTCTTATATTACACACGCCACGCGGCAATTCGAACACGTTGCAGACTGAAAATCGAGAAGGAGCCGTCGGTGTACGATCTTTATCACAATCACGCCGGCTTCGTGCTGATCTTCATATTCAGCATGTAAGTACACCATTCGCTACCAAAAACTGAGTTTCCAACCTTATTCAAATTTTGAAATTGCTTTCAGCTTGATATTCCTGGCGTCGTACTTTTCCATTCTGTACCTGGACTGGGCCAAGTTTAAGACGCCTATTAACGTTTTTACACTTGCCCTCATGGTAATACCCAACCTCTACCCATACACCCTAAGAATCCATCCCTATAATCCTATTGCTCATTGCAGACCTTGTCCCTGGGTTACCTGCACGCCATTGTCTTCGTGTTCGTCGTGCACCAAACGAACGAGGTGTCGGTGGCTGGTTTGACACTGGTCACCATTGTCGTCGTCGTGTTGATCTTCTTGATATCGGATCACATGACCGTAAGTCCTCTGATACCTATCAATCAAGATTTCCCCAAGTGGCTGGATCGAATTTGTCGGTTTTAGTGGGACCTGACGGAGCATACTTACTTCATGATGTTTCTTGGCTGGGGCTCAGCATTAGTATTGTTCATCGTCGGTTTCATCCTGGTACGTATAACTAATTAGCTAAATCAATTTCCAATAAACAAACAATCATGAATTTTTTCCGTAATATCCCTTCCAGTATTTCATCTACGACGTTCAGAGGATACTGGGCAAGAAGAAAGTCAACGTCACGTCCGAGGGTATTATTTACGTGAACGCGAGGTTGTTCGTCGACATAACAGTGCTCTACATCAATTTATTGACCTTCCTGGCACTTGGCTATTACATTAAAAAAACTTACACCTCGAATTAAAACGAAATTCTCACGGACTAACGAATTTTCGATCATCACCTCGTCATGATGTGAAAGCTCTCTTCACAGAGATTGATCAGCTTTATCGCGCTCGAGCTGGGCTAATCCAACCATAGAGTCGCCGCCACTCGTTGGTCTAATCAATCCCAACCGTCTAACTGCTTGCGAAAGGCGCAGTCTACTATTACAGACCTTTAATCGTCCGTTCCCCTTAACTCGCCTTTAACAAAAGATATGAACAATCTCAAGCCTTTATCATCGCAACAACACCGTGGAAGGTCTAAAAGCCAAGTGACACGTTCTATCTGTAGCCCGAGGAAGCCGTCAAACGATTCTCACACAACTGAAACATTGATGAAGGTTTCAGCCGCGTGTCTTAGCTCACCCCGAGCAATTCCTCTCTCTCTCTCTCGGTGAAAATTAAGTGCCGATCCGGCAACTGCCTTTCCCACTCCCGTGAATTATCCATTTAATCGAGAAGCGCCTCTCCTCAAACGCGATCTACTTCCGTAGGGCTAAATTTTTAATCAACGACTCTCGCATTAGACACAAACAAATATATGCCTATCCAGTTTGTCCCTGCGAGGGGGGTGTAGGCAAACTCGCTTGCTCTCCGGATAATAACAGCTGAAGCTTGGCTGATTGTTAACCAAGAGCGAGAGAGAGAGAGAGCAGACGCGCGAGTATGCGGAGGAGATTCGCGTCGTGGTCCCGAGGATCAATTAGCGCTAGAGAGCATTCGAAACTCGAGGTAATCAAGACCCTTCCCTCAGCGTCACAATGCTATATATACCTTCCAGGCCAATCTCTCTTGATACGCCGAAGGTATATACGAAATGTTGGGTTGAAGCGACGGATAGACGCTTCAGCTCGATATTTCTCTTGTCAGATATTTTGGATTTAGCTGCGGTATTAGGGCAAGTATAATTTGGGTTTTTGGAGCTGTGGCGAAAAGAGGAATATTGAGAGTAAACGTGTAGATTGGAACGATGCGCGTTAATGAGGGAAAGATGAATTAATAACGTGATGATTTTGTAAACGATTTGTTAGCACAAGCGGTTTGCCGCTTGATTAATAATTTAGCGCTCTGATTTAACGAACACACAGAATTAATGTTAAAGAAAAAAAGACTAAGCTGTTTGATTAGAGATACATTTTAATATTCGTTAAAACTACAAGTAAATTGTATAATTGGTAATTTATTGAAGACTTATGAATTATTAGGAGTGAAATCACGGTTTAATTATCGAAGGAATTGAATACGATAGTTATGCGAGAAAAAATTAAAAAATTTAGCAAAATCATTGGGTGGCAGCTTTGAATTCAAATTAACTTGAATTAATAAGCCACTTTTTTCCAATAGCAAAAAATACCTTGGATTTTTTATGCAAATTTGTTATCAATTGAAATGAATTATTGATTTACAGAATAAGAAAATCAATAAACGTAGGCACCTATGGTAATTTACCCTCGGATAGTAAGACTTGTCATCAGACGTTATCATTCAAACGATAAAGCTTAAAATTATGCGACTCGTTAGTTACTCGTTTATCTAACGAGTCAAACCTTTTTCTTATAGCAATTTATTTTTTAATATATTCATAATATTTTAAAAATAATTTTTTTAAAAATCGACCAATTTAAAAGTAAAAAAGCGATAATTTTTTTTCGATTTAATACCTTTTTATTTTTAATTTATATTATATTTTGTTTTATGAAGAAATTACAAGACAACATTCTAGAAAACGAATTTATTTGACAATAAATATACAGCAAATTATTACATAAAATCGATTACCAAAGTAAAGTAATACTAGTTATAAGAATGCGAAATTCTGAATTCATTAACGCCCAAAAGATGTCAACTTTCAAGCTTTTACAATGAAAAACACAACGGCCAAAATGTAACTCCGTTTTTTAAAACGCATATCTGGTTCTAATGTCTTCCAGTTTCTTGGATACCTCAGACGGCGTTCGTTCAAGATCGCCTGCAATGCTCTTCTGCTTAGCCGGCTCAATGCTGTTAAACTGTTCGCACAGATCACCGTCTATGACGTTCTTTACAGGATAATAATAAGAGCGGAAACTAAGGTGATCACGACCGCAGAGTGGCGGGTGCTCCGCGCGCATGTGCATCTCGAGATGCTGGAAAAAATCATGGTCTTCGTGGCTGGTGAACGGTACGAGAACTCCAACTGTGCCACTCAGCGTCGTGTACACCAGGGATTCACTGCCACCAGGAATTAAAGTCGCCTTTTGCAGGGACATCACGATTTCGCCCACGTGGAAGCTGGCAACGGTATCGGCTTTTTGCGAGGCGCCGTTCAGAAGACCTCGATCCCACAGGGCTTTGTTACCGGTCGGATCTTCGTCAACATCGTCGTTTATTCCCGTTGCCAAACGTATCTGTAAAACAGAAAGAGACGTTTTTAATTAAGATTTTTTTAACTTTCGTAAGAGGGTCGGTAATATAAATATATAATAAAAAAATTGTCTGCTTAATAACGACTTCAGAGTGTAATGTAATACGAACTGAAGATGGGATAGAAAAAGCTATTTATTCTTCGCGTTATTGCTTCCATAAGCCAAAAAATACACTTACAGAGAACGAAACGCGAATGGATAATTATATCTTAAATAATTAGGTTGAAAGTTTCAAGTTTTACAATTAGCCAAAATTAGTTCAAAATAAACATTTTCTACAAGATTTCGAATTGAAAAATGTATAATAATTTAAAATACTAACCACTGCAATATTGCCAAATTTGTCTGCCGTAGCAACAGTGTCATAATCCAGTACACACGTGGAAGTAATCCATCGAGGATGCGTATCGTCAGCGAACACGATAAGCTGATTTTCTTGTCTTTTGTACCTCACGGCGTAAACCGATTCTTGAACGTCGCTTACATAAATGCGTTGACCAATGGCATTGATACTAATCACAGCATTGGGTATGTGTTTATTTTCGCACTTGCGCAGCAATTTTTTCTTGCCCATATCGTACAGCCGAAGCATTTTACCGACGCCAACAAGCACACGACCTTGGTATGGACATACTGCAAGTGGAATCTCATCGACAGTTGTACGATGCACCAGCTCCAAACCCGTGCATTCGGCATTTACTCTAAAAGCAAAATGTAAAGCATTGATTTAGAAAACTGTTCAAGACCATATAAAATTAGTATTTTCAATTTTTAAGAAAGTCAGCACTGCAGGGATATCATCAGTAAGCAGATAGTGTGATATTGTCATCATTCAAGTTATACTTTTTAACATTATAATAATTGTAATATTTGTATTTAGCGACTTACTTATAAGTGTACAAAAATCCGCCATGGCTAACTCTAGGATTAAGCTGATATTCTTTTGCAACACCAATGATAAGGAATTGTTGATCTCCTTGATTTGCAAACTTCACAAGAGCCAAACTGTAAAGAATAATTGAAAATATTAAATTTTGATGATAAAATAACAATTTTAATATTGTTGCAAAAAGAGTGTTTGTTCGCTCCATTACGAATTTAACAAGTAATAAATTACAGATTAAATATGGGATATAGAAGCAATTTAATATTCGCGTTTTTGCATCCCACAAGTTGGAGATCTCACATGCAGAGAACAAAACGCGTTATAGATCATTATATAACATCAAATTTATCTAAAAAATAATGATGTCCAAAAATTTTAAAGATAACTTACCATAATGCAGCTAAATTTTGTTCTAGCCGATGCACCTGGTAAGTGGTGCCGGTCGTAGGTGACATGACACGAATAAGGGAGGCCCACAAACCGGGACCAGCACGTGGAGCCCCAAAGACTTGTTCGTTTGGCTCCTCGGAAAGAAAAGCTTCGGCAAGTTCGCGTGCCACGGCGGCCTCTTCGGCTCCCGCTGCTTCCTGCATTTCCTCGGCCATCTGCAGTCGTCGTTGCTGCTTCGTTTCCTCGGTGTAGGCATTGTGTTCAGTCTCGATTACCAAGATGTGTGCAGTTTCATTGTGAATTACGAACTTGCGCGGCGTGTACTCGAACGGGAAGTTCACTTGATTGAAAACTGCACCGAGTTTTTCCAACGCCAAAATTCTATAATGAACAATAATAGTTAGTTTTCGTGTAAAATTTTACGAAACGGAATATTGTCTTGATTAAAAAGGTACTGACCTCAAGGTGTTTGTAGAAATGGCGACGATACCTTCAGGACATTGTTCCGAGCTGAAACCTGAGGCGAACTCAAGACTTTCGTAAGACAGTGGCGTTAGATGGAAACGATTTTGATAGTAGTAGCTAAGCCAGGATCGACTACTCATAGCAAGTACAGCTTGATTGCCTTGCATCCTAATGCGGAAAAGCTTTACCGGTCGCGAACCAAGATATCGCGTTCGTGTGTCTGATAAGTCACCGGAAATCGGATCTAACACTGTTCTTAACAATACACCGTTTTGCAAACCTGAAATTTAATCAAAATAAAATATTAATGTTTTTCTCCACTTATTAAAGAACTGAGCTTTATTTTGTTAATCGCAAAACCATCATTATCAATAATTGTTATAATCAAAAAATATCAGTTGAAACACGGACATTGATAGTAAAATCATTTGGCGAGTATTCACAATTAGCATACATTAATATTGTAAATAAAAATACGGCTTACCAATATTTAGATGAAGCGCAGATTGTATTTGATTACTGTCCTCGCCTGAGTCGTTATCTTTGATACCCATTTCAACGATACAAAGACTTTCGGCGGCTGCTGGCAGAGCCTGCATACTCCTCGGAGCCAGACAGTCCGATGGATCGAGTGATATTATGCGTACTGTATTATCTTGCAAACCGACAGCCAAAAACCAGGAGCGCTGCTCGCCGGACGCTACGTTACCAAGCGCCATGCACATCACTTCCGACGGCATTTTTTTACGCTCTGTGTATTCGTTCAGCTGACCTGTCTGTAAAGAGAGAATAAAGATTAGTCTACGTTACAAATAAAATGGCAAAATTGTGGTTTATTTTTTGCATTAAAATGTTGGCTTCATGACGACTTCAACAAGCAACAATGACGAGTTAAAGATGGGATGTCACGCTTTACTCTACGCGTCTTTTACATCTTCGAGCTTAGGGAAACCACTCGCAGTGAACAAGGCGCGCGTGGCGAAGAGCTAAAATTCGAAATAATTAACTTACCGGGTCCATTTCGAAGTAGACGAGTTCGCCACCGGTCAAGGCGATAACGACCTGACGCTGATTTACGGCGCATTTGCTGATCGTTTTCTTGCCCGGTGCCTTCCACTCGTTGACACGCTTGTCAGCCCGAATATGACGGATGCCATCGGGATAAACCTGCAAACATTCAAATCATTAGAATCAAAAGGAAAAAAATTCTAAAACTTCTAATAATTAGGATTGTGAAATTGTATTGTCTAGGCTAGAATACCAGGAGAGCTCTAAAAATAAATCGAGCACACCAACGATGCGAAAGCCTAATTTTGATCTCGCACCGTTATGCGACCGACGCGTGGGGATTATCCAGGCGTCGGAGATACCATAGTGCTGTTAATATTATCTAATTCGTAAGTTCTAACAAATTGTGTTTTCTCACCTGCACCAAAGCATCGTCGCCAAGAGCCGAACAGCTGAGGGTGGGCGTGGTACCCAGAAAGCCGGAATCCGTGACTTCCTCGACCGTCTCACCGATACTCAATACCAGGGTGGCGTTCACGAAGGACACTATGATGTAAGCATCGAATTCCTCTGGAACCGAAAGCATAACGACTCGTCTGGCTTAATCGAATCATGTACAAAAATAATTTTGGCCAAATTGTGGTATCGTTATTTCTTGAAGTTTTACTAACCCGCTGTAATTGGCATAAGCGTTTGCATACTAAATTAATTGTTACTTTACCATTTTTGATACCAAGTTATAATACATGTGATATAAAATATGTTTGTTATTTACCACCACTTCACAAATAACTGTTTTTCAATTTCATACTAAAGTAACTACTAAACGTTTAACAATATAAAATATTACTAAAGAGTATCGAGATTTTAACTATCAAGTTAATATTTGGAATTTGTATTTTAAAACTTTAAGAAAATTAAAACTACAGCGGGTTAAGCAACAGAAGAGAAAAGTTGTTGGTGATGCTGGATGAACAGATGCTCTCACACGCGCAGCTTGCCTTACCTTGCCCAGTCAACATCCAGGAATCAAACGACCGATCATCTGTTGGACACGGCCTGAAAGGAGAGAACTGGTGTTTGATAAGAGTGTATCAAATCACCAGGCTTCAATTATCTACGCTTTTTTTAAAAAAAAAATCGCAAATTCTGCTCAATTCTGGTTATTTGTTTTTGCGCGGATCTTTATCTTAATATCGAAAAAATTTAAGTTTTCATTGATTATTGCAAAAAGTAGTGCACATTGAGGAAAGGCATTGAGAGAAGTTGAAGCATAGAACTTCTTCAAATTGTGCTAAACTTAAATAACTGTGTACTAATTTTAAATCTAATTGATCCCACACTGCAAAGATACCAAAATCTTACTGGCCCAATCGAAATCGCTTGTATAAAAAATCAAATTATAGATTTGCAAATATTCTACAAAAAAAAGGCGACAAAAAAGAAAATATACACTCAAGTAAACGCAACTAACCGTCGATACGCCTCTTGACGGTCCACACAGCATTCGGGTTACCGGGAAGTTCACTCACAGCCATCTCTGAAACTTCGAGACCGTGACGCAGAATACGAAGAGTCGAGCGTGGACCCCTACCGCAAGCTATATACAATTGTGGCGTGTCTTCGTTGGCCAAATCGGCGACCTGCAACGTAATATTAAGTTACATCGCTGAAATTTACGTAGTCGCTCTATTTAAGCAGAGGTAATTATTGGATTAAAACTGTTATACTTTGATTCACTTCGACTTGCAATTACAAGTCGAAGGCGACAAAGCATGTTTTGATCTGGCACTCATCACAGAGAAAAAACCTGGTATGCCAAAGGCGTCATTCTTTCCCTACTTGTGAGTGCTGAAGTATTCACATGAAGTTAATTTTTCTTACCTGACACGCCATTATAGGTGAAAGACTGTCCATTTCGTCCACGAGAACTAGATTCCGCAAAGGTCTGGGAGCGAAAAAGAAGGTGTCACCTTCCTCTAGAGGCATCGCAGAACTGAATTCTGGCTCGTCGTCATCGTCACCCAAATGGGCAATTTGATACAAATAGCTAAAATAAAAGATTTTTTTTTTAGAAAATTACTTAAATTTTAACATAAGAATGTTAAAAATATTATAGAAACGTACTGATTTCCAAATTCTGATGCAACAAACAGAAAACCGGTTTTGAGCACGCACATACTGTTTGCAACCGGTACTGTGTCAAAGTACTTGAGTTTAATTTCAGTAACAACGTCCTCGTCAGTCTCGAGTGTGATTTTGAAGATATCTCCTTGTTCGGTTTGCGCTAAGAAAAAGAACATGCTCTTGGTTTTGTGGGTAGCCGAGCAAACGAAAATCATGCCTCGTTCTGGATCGTCGAGATCGTTGCGTCGCCGCGGAATTGGACAACGGATGTCTGGTTGATCACCAAGATTTTTGTATGTCAGATAGTTCTCAGAACAAATCAGCACACCGCTCGGGCCGTCATTGCCACCTGGTACCGAAACCAAGAAATTTGCGTGCTGTTGGTGTAAAAAAAGGTTTTAACTTGCTATCAATGAAAAATTTTATTTTTAAAAAACTTAAACTCACTTCTTCAAGAGGTTCACTGTACTTGCGCACAACGTGATTGAGACCAAGATCTAGTTCATAGAAGGTCAATGTTTGTTGAGTTTTAATGGCTGCCTCTCCAGTAGGGTCAGAATCAGCCTCCTCATAATCGATTTCCAAACATGCAAACATAGGATTTTCAAAACCTACATCTACGCCAACTATGTGGTAAACCAGTGTGTTGCTTTTATGAGCCTCAAGTGGAGATGAAATTGTGAGTCGAGCTTCGGGATCTCTGTTGAGAATGTAGACTAGCTTTTGTTTTTCGATGGCCCCTGGAAGAAGATTATTTTTTCAATTATGAGATTAAATTTTTAAAAAATTGAAAAGAAAAAATTTATTTGTCTATCTTTTATCATTATCAGGTTTTGTAATCAATGCTTTCAGGTGAAACACGGACTGATTAATATAATCATGTAAAGTTGAAGTTATATAAAAGTTAATTATTCTAAATAGTTACATAATTCTTACCAATCATAACAGCACGTCCTTTTGGATCAATAGCCAAGTACTGTCCAGGTACAATTCTTCTGCATCCGCTCTTGCCAAAGGTTTCTTGATGTACCTTTTCAAAGATGTTTTTTGCAGGAATGTATTCTAAAATGACAATACGGCCAGAATCTGAGCCAACTACTATATAATCTTTTGTACCACCAGTCAATCTGAAGGCCATCAGTGATCTAATGATGCCAAAGACTTCAACGGCAAGTAGTGTATGTACTTTGCCGGTATTGGGATCAGGCCTCAGAAGCTCCAAAGATTTGCCTCTTGAGACCAAGATCTCCTGCATCTTTGTACCGGAGAAATTGCCGTGGACGGCATGTGTAATGCCGGTGGCACGTTGTAAGGTCAAATTGTATAAATACATTTTTCTGGTTTTGCTCAGATCTTGATAATAAGATGATGAGTTTCAGTCAGCCAGACTTAATATCTGACGTAAAATGCTTTGGTAATCTGTAACAAAAAAGATTGGAACATGACTACACCAAACTAAAACATAAAATTTAATTTCAACAAATCAAATACTAGAATGGAGGTATAATCCTAACCCAAGTAACATCTATATTTCCTGCATATTTTTGCAAAGTGCTTTAAATATTTGATTTTAACTGAATTTATGTTCGAGTTTGCAGAGCAAGTGAGCTCCAGCAACACGTAAAGCCCACAAAAACGCTACAATACCCAAACTCAATTTAGCACATGTAGACAGCCGACATTCGGTAGATACATCCAAATGCCGGGGTACCGTAGTGCATTAAAACCCCCATTACCCCTCAACCCCCATTGCAACAATAAACAACCAACAATTCTTAATCAATTAACCTAAAAAAAAGCAAACTACTCAACATTTGATAAATAAAAGAAAAATTTCGCTCCGCTTGGAAAAAAAACGTCCGAAAGAAACAAAAAAGAACAAAAGCGAAACAAACAAGCCAATAACGATCGCAACAATCCAAAATTCTCCAACTCCAAAACAACGGGGAAAAGCAAAGGACGGCAAACGGCAAAAGCCGGCGAGGAGAGCGAGCGCCGGAGATGATTTTTTACCTGGTTTTAGAGGGGCATCGGGTAAATCCGAGGCGATGCTCGCGGATTGGCATGCTGGCGCGACGCCATTCCGGGAATGTACCACGCGGCAGTAGGCCGGCTCTCGCAAACCAAAGTCTTTCTCTCTCTCGTTCCCGAGTATCTCTGTGGCACAGGCTTCGAGGAGGAGGCCGTTGCCGAAAATGGCGGAGCCGCTTCCCCTTCCCACCCGCACACTGCGATGCCGGATGGCGAAGGAACAGGAAGTCGACGCTAGCGCTGTTGGCTCGAAGGGTTTGGTTAGGTGAGTAAGCCCGCGAATGTTTGAATAATTGGAGTAAGTGTTGGGATTATATTGAAAGTGGAATTATGTTGTTGTAATGTTGTTAGTGATGTAAGTTGCAGCTGTTACGAATAATATTTATAAAGTAATAATTTTTGATTGATATTAACTTTTTGAGACTGAAAATGTATAATTACAGTATTCTATTTATTTTGCAATCTTCGGACTAACCATAGTGTTTTATTTTATTAATACAATAAAATAAAACATAAAAATGTTAACAAATAGAATGCCTGCTAAATCATTAGCTTTACTAACAACCCAAAAACTTCGTTGAAACTCCAACATCGTTAAAGTTTCACAAAAAGGTGCCCCTACACACTTCGCCAAAATAAAAACCGCTGCTAACTACCTTAGCAGTATGATTTCTCAAAGAACAATAATAATTTTTTTATATTTGTAGTTTAAACCAACATTTTTAATTAATTTTGAGATATTGATAATGATTTATAACTATGTTATAGAAACTTACGTGTTGGGTGACGAATGTATAGAGAATTTATTTTATTCTCTATACATTCGTCACCCAACAGTAACACATGACGAATGACATGTAAGATACCCGAAACAGTATGGATAAGGAAATTTACCATAAATGAGATTCATAAGAAATATTTATCTATTATTCATTAAACAATTTAGGTATCAGAGAAATAAAAAGTCGCAAATCATAATTTTTACCACCTTTATTAATTTACAGGAAAAGGTCTTTTTACATAATATTTATACATGCCGAGGATGATAGAATAAAGTATTATTACGCTTAACATATACATTTTATTATGATTTTTATTAAAAGCATTAACTTTTAGCAATTTCATTACATAATTCATTGTAACATTGTTCCGAATGTAATTTCAAATTTAATTGCAAGTTCTGCTGTAAGTGTTCAGTCCACTGATTGCTATCTCTCGAGACTCACCCCCTTCCCTGGTCCCCTATTGGGATTTGGATTTGACATCAACGCTTAGCCCTCTCGTGAGAAAAATTCCGAGCGAAATTGACCAATCCCGAACGTTAAGCTCTCGCTTTCGACGGCCATATTGATGACGTATCGCCTAGGCCACACCTCCATGTCAAATCCCAATACAGATAACTGTATTTATCTCTGGGGCCTGTGTCTCGACAAAATTTTGTCACTTTTCCCGTGTATAAGCATAGGAGCGCAATCGACAAACCCCGAGTTTGTCTCTCGAGACTCAGGCCCCTGAGGTTGTATGTAGTTGCGGAGATTTTTAATAATCACATGTAAACTATGTATAAATCTGGTTTAATAAATAAAATAAAAATAAAGTTGAATGTTAACTCAAAAGTATAGTAAAATCTCAGAAAACGATCTTTTGAAAAAAAAAGGTTCATAGTTACTTTCCGTAAAAGTAAATGAAATCAAAATCATGCAAAAAGTTTTTAATTAAAATTTTTTCGATAATATTTTATTCAATTATTTTAACTTGAGTACAATATTTTAAATAAAAACTTTGCCGTATGTGCATGATTTTGATGTCATTTACTTTTACCGAAGATTGATATTTCAAACTTACTGTAGTTAATATATAATATTATACGTATTTTGTTTACAAAAAATATAATGAATCGTTTCATTTTCTCATCAGCACTAAAAGTAAAAATTGTAACATTTTTTTTACGACTTTGGTAACTTACAGTTGAAGCATAGCGTGAAAAAATATTGCTTTTAATTATTTACTTAGCCTTCATTTTTTATCGAAACTTGCTCAAATAAAAGTAACGAACGATAATATAAGCTATATGTTAATACACGATTGTTTAGTCTCAAGAAAAAAATTTTAAATCTAATATATCGTTATATTATGCTAAAAAAATTAAATAAAATTTTCTGTAAACTTATATTAAAGAATCGTGCGGGTTATACGAATATTCAATTATGAAATTAATAAAAATTGTATGTAATAAATTTATGCTTTTTTTTTCTACTCGTCCATGTCAAAATTTATCATTCGATCTAAAATTTTACTAAAAGCTTTAGACTTTACTAAAGAGTTACTAAAATAATTTGTTTGAATAAAAAATTTGAGATAAGAAAGAGTAGATTTTTTAAAGGATTTTTTAAAGGTATTAACCCATTAAATCCTGAGCCGAAACCATAAACGATCTGAAAGCTGGAGAGGTGCCATGAGCGAAAAAAATACCCCTGTTTTTTTGTTCATCACTTGCATTTGTTTATAAAAAATTGTTTAAACAATTAGATTCGAAAATCGGAATTTCAAAATTCTGACCACGGCAATCTGAATTAGACTTTGGGGGTCCAGTATTCCGAGCTCTATTTATTTATTTATATTTTTCACTAACAAATTGCACTCTGATCGAAAAATGGCAAAGAGCTTTTCTTCATGGTTTTTCACGTAGAATCGATTGCCGTTGTCAGAATTTTGAAATTCCGATTTTCGAATATAATTGTTTAAACAATTTGTTATAAATAATGAACAAAAAAACAGGGGTATTTTTTTTCGCCCATGGCATCTCTCCAGCTTTCAGATCGTTTGTACCTCCTCTGGTTTCGGCTCAGGATTTAATGGATTAATCATAAATACAGTTTTGAAAACTTTTCTATCAATTATTAAGAATGTCTTCAAATAGACAACGACTAGGAGGTGAAATAATTTAAGAACACTTTGGAACCAAGTAAAATATATCATTCAAAATGGTTTAAAGTTAAACAAAATTTACGTAATGTTAAAGCGGGTTTTTGGTATCAATGTCAAAACAAGATTAACTAGTCAGTATTTGTTTATGTTAGTGTTTTTGTATCGCTAAACGATATTACAGAATTTGTGATGTGCATAAGCCATCATTACCGCATACGAGACCAGATCTACATGGGCAAATGCTTATAAATACGTTGTCTAGTGTAATGGTCTTGTTATTTGGATATGTGTAGGTTTTGCTTGTCGTTCGTGGCTCACCTTGCTTACAAGTCTGGCCTTCGTCGCCCAGTGAACTGCACACCGTGAAATTTTCCCCAAGTGTACCTGCGTAAAATTTTATTTAAGATTCGAGGTAATCTAAATAGAATTTGTGTAAGAAGAAAAAATGTATCTTACTTGTAGAACAGCAGTAACCAGGTGGACATTGTTTGTCACCAATGCATTGAACGTTGTCCGGCAGATCATGGCCTAATTTCACCTCATAAATATCACACACTGAGACAGTAGCAAATGCTAAGAGTAATATCCCAGCTGATATCATTTTTTTCTTTAGTTTTCTGTTATTTTACCTAAAAAATAATGTACAATAATTGTTATGTTACATTTTAATCTTCTTTTTTTCAGATTTAGGGATGCAATGCGCCCCTAGATCTAAAGGAAAGAAAACTAAGAAGTAACATACCAATTATTTTGTTACTTTTAAGTTTTGTAAGGTGATATTTTGGTTTAGCTAAAATTTAGCACTACTTTGTGTCAGAATATGAATAGCGCTTATATATATATTCTGTGCGTTATACGCTGAACACGGTCGCGAAGTGCTCACGAATTGTTCTTATCATAATAATTATGATTTTGTTTGTTGAGTTTTTTTAAAAACATTTTACAAAATCATAATGTAAACGAATATTTTTTTAAAAATCTTACGGGAATTGTACTTAGTATCTTACTATTGTGAGTGTATTTCGGAGGAGCTTGCACAATTATTAAAAAAAAAATATGTAATGAAAAAGCAATAGATATTTGATTAATTCACGAGGATGTCGCTTGTCCAAAGCAAGAAAATCATTTTTGGGGGTCATATCAATTCTTTTAGAAATAATTTTATAGAAGAGGCCAATTTAAAAATAATTGTACATGTATTCGACGCAAGTTCATTAGGTTTAAAAAAATTTTAGTATTATCGTGAGATACAGACGTTGTAGTATTATTTTTATAATATTAAACAGTCTAGATTCAAGGGTTACAGGTAATACTTGGTTTTTCTTAAAAGAATATTATGATTTTCTAGTTGACTCGTAATTATAATGTTATTTTAAAATGTCTTACTTTCATATATGTGAATTATTAGATTGACAACATATTTCATTCGTAGCAAAAATTCACTATTTTTCAGAAAATATTGATGCAGAAAATGTTGTAGCAATGATTTATTTCTATTTGATCCCCAAAAAAGATTTTCTTGTTTTGGACAAAGAACATCCTCGTGAATTACTTGAATATCTATTGCTTTTTTCTTGTATCTTTTCATTCTTTCACCGAGTTTTACAGAATTGTCGATGTAAGATTCGAAAATAAAATCAATCCGCGTAACTCCTCAGGTAGCGACATAAGAAATACGTTCGAAAAGTGCATTAGCCAAGTCTTGCAGCGTTTTAAGGTTCTTCCATCGTAACTGGCGACAGTTGAGCAAAAAACTGGCTATTTTTAGTCTAAAATAAATATAATTAATCAATTTAGCGCCCAAAATAACACAAAGAAACGCCAAGTTATTGAAATAACGAAAGATTCTCTACACGCCGTCGCGTACCACCGCGTGGCGTGCGTTGTGTGTTATAAAATAATAAACCGCTGCTAACTACCTTAGCAGTATGCTTTCTCAAAGAACAATAACAATTTTTTTATATTTGTAGTTTAAACCAACATTTTTAATTTTTCAATTTC
>JAPYYQ010002084.1:0-31611 GCA_030522585.1 Anagyrus pseudococci | reverse complement strand
GGTTCTTTTAGTTCACCAGAACTCCACCAGATCCTCTACTTATTTAATAGAGCACTGACTATAACGATATGGTGGGATTCTGGCCATTCCTATTCGCCTAACCATTTTTTACCATCAAATTTCCTACAGGGTTCGATCCATAAATTTCTTCATTTTTTTTTCTTCACATTAGAAAAGTACGCGTTACACGAGCTTTCGTTACAGCGTTTACCTATCCGTAATTCATGAGTTACATAACTAGCTTCGTAAGTCGAGAGAGCGTACCAATAGGATGATGCGCAAGGCAATATTTTATCGTCTGAAAACACTAAATAATTGCGTTAAAAAGTTGCGATGCACGAAGGTTTGCTAATTTTTAGCAAAAACGTAATTAATATCCAAGGCGAAATTAGGTAAAAAACAACAAGCACGTTTCCAGCGGCTTGCTTTTAATAACGCCGTAAAGAGGAAAGTGTGCGAGCACTATATATTTTATTTGTATTACCGATTTTTTTTCTCCCTCTCTCGAAATCGATATACCTTCATTTTATCCAATTAATAAGTTAAATTCCTCGCGAGCTCGTTATGCGTCTGGGCCTTGTGAACCGAGTTCCGAACTCGTTAATCTAACTTCGTGCCCGTGCTTATTTGAAATTCTTTGATCTCCTTTCATAAACTACAATCAAGCAATCAAACGAGTCTCGGGAGGTCATGAAGAGTGGGGGAGAGAGAGGGAGAGAAGGTGATAGAGGGGGAGGGTAGAAATTAGCAAACTTTTTTCCTCGCCTCATAATCATTCGTTTATAGATCGTTCGTGTTTCGGAAATGTCTCGAGTTATTCCACCGCAGTGCCAACGTCGTCGCGTGATAATGGCCGTGCGAGGCGTAAAAAAGAAAGTATCAGCCTACATTGCCGTTACGGAACTGCCATGGCGATACCTACGTATAAACGACCTTTCTCTCGACTACCTTTTTTTTCTTACTCTCGCACTTTAGCAAGGGAAATGTGACTTTGGCCGATCTGAACTTGGTTTCTTTCAACATCAAACGAAAATATTATTTTCGTATCTTTTTATAAATATATTTAGATTTTTGAAATTTTTGCATGCACCCACGACCTGTATTAAATAAACCACCGGCTTTCAGCTCTTTAAAAGCTTTATCCCGCTAAAAGAGGCCGCTCGCATACGCGCAGGGAAATTGACTTCAAAAATCGATATCGCGATGAAAGTTTTTCAAAACTTTTTAAACCCACGGTCTTGAGAACTTTAAATTTTTCTTCCCCGCCGCCTACCTCTTTTTTTCTTTTTTTTTTTATTTTACACCCCCTTGGGCCCCCAGCTAACTATTGAAATTTATGGTTGACTCAGAAATTTTCCTCTGGATTTTGCGAAAATGAAATTATTCGTTAAAGTTTGAGAGACGAATCTCTCATTTTATAAGATAGATTACGTTATAAGATTTCCCATTATCCTAATCAGATAACGTCTTTCTTTTTCATAAGACAGATCTTAAAAATTAAAAAAAAATCCACTACGTAGATCCACTTAGCAGTGCCACAAAATCCTATCCTTAATATAGGATTCCGCTCATTAAAGGAACGATTAATCCGAAAACGTCGACAGCTGGTCCCTTAAACGCTCGGCAAGTCCATCCGAGCGCAATGGGTCGTCGTGAAAAGCTCGAAGCAGCAGAAAAGACACACATACATTCCCTTCCATACACGCGAAAACGAACTCTCGAGGTTCCACTTCGCTCGTTGCTCTTGAGCGCGCGAAGAAGCCAAGTGTGAACGGGGAGGATAGGAGGGTGGTGTAAACGCGCGGCGGCGACTGATGCTTAACGAGCGCCCTTTTGCTTCAGGGCCAGTGGAGAAGAGAGGACCTACAGACGCTGCTACTTAACGCTCCAGAAATAAAAGCCGAAGATTGCGGTGGATGAATGTCTTAATGTGTGAGTGTGCGTAGGTGCAATCGATGAGCTCGAGTATGGTATGCTTGCAAACGTAGAGATTAAGGGGTAGATTGTCAGGATGTAGCTCTGCTCGCGTGTTTCGTAAATTTTATAGTCTAGAGCGATTTGGTAACGATGGTCATTCGCGAGCAAGAAAGATGCAGCCGCCCGTGATCGCAGGTTTGAGGGTCGAAATAAATCAGCGGTGGATATAGGAATGGAGATTGGTTGATTAAAAAATTCAATATCTCAAGGTTGGACGAGAGGAGAATGGAGGATCGTCGCGGAGAAGGACTCTGGGAATGCGGTGCCGGGGATTTATGAGCGATTTTAAGTTTGGATAGTTTAGGAAATGGATTAAATTAGAGCGCGGAATATTTTAACCCGGAGATACATAAGTTTTCGGAGGCTACAGAGTAGCAGAGCGGGCGAGGCGTAATGAGATTTTGCCCATAGTAAATTTTCATATCGGACAGCTTGTCGATTTGCCCCGCGAGGCTATATACTACACATTCAAGCCCGGCACCTCTCTCTCTCTCTCGGAAAAATGCACTGCGAATGGCTTATTACTCGTCGACTTCGTCGTCGTTCATAAATTTCAACGTGTTTTAACGAAGTAATCCCGCGAATATAAGCGATAACCCCAGGGCTTCTCATGGAAATTAACAATAAGGATCTAAATTATTTTATGCCGAGAGCCGTAACGCTAATGCCACGGCCTCTCATGTCTAAGGAGCCGCGAGAAATTAGAGCCACACCAAGGCGATAAGGAATTTTCGAGCTGGGCTAGAAGTCGAGGGCGGAGGAAGGAAAAAAACGGCGACGAAAGCGCGCGCGCCTCCTCTCGGCTTTCCAGCTTTTCTCGCGGCCCCAGAGCAGCCGCGAGTAATGAAAGAGGCCGCCGCTGCGGCGGCTGCCGAGCGCACGAGGATGGAAAGCCTCCTCGGCCCTACCACACCGACATTAAGCTGTCTAATTTTCGTAATTTGTAGCGGCAAAATATTTCGCGTGCTCTAACAAGAAGACGGCTATCATCGCAACGCGCTTCTTCCTCATCTCCACCCCACTGCTATTCTCACCCGAGAAGAGGCATTTTTCCATCGCGAACGTGTAGAGCTCCGCGCGCGAGAGAGAACGAAACTGGCCTCCGAGTCTCGTTAGCTCTAGGCCAAGCATAATTACGGCCGGCGTCATGTTTTTAAATGCCTCTATGGAGCTTATCTGCGAGTCACTTTTTGAGTTTTCAGCTTTTTATCGCGATTTCCTTAATTGCCGCGAAATACCTCCTTTCCCCACCTCGATTTGCTTCTTCGACCAACGCAATCTACAGGATGCAGGCGAATAACTTTTTTTCAGTAAAGCTTTTTAAAGGCCCTTTATAATGTATGCTGTACAAGTATAGTCTTTTCGAGTTTACTTTTTATTAAGTGTTTCTGTAAGATGAAAATTCGATTTTGATACGATGAAAGCAAAAAATATATCTACTCGACAAGAATATCATTAAAAAAATTTTTATCTAAACGCGGAAACGTTTTGAGCGCAGTTTTCCACTTTTCCTGAAGTTTATTTAAGCCCATTTAGTGCGATTGTTCACGCCGAAGTCTGGATGTTTAATTAAGTTGTGAAAAAATTTATGACCAGTAAAAGCAGGTTTTCATTTGTTTCAATTTTTGAGAGTAATAGCCAAGAAAAACCGCTGCTAACTACTTTAGCAGTGTGCTTTCTCAAGAACAATAACTTTTATCATAAAAATAATTTATCTTTTTTAACATAATTAGAAATTACCATAAAAATTTAATTTATAAATATTTTTTATATTTTTATTGGTACTCTTTTTTTTAATTACTTATTTAAAAAAAAATTTTTAATTGTATTTATTCTTTTTTTTCGTGTATTTATATTTGTAATGAAGTTTGCTCTTGAAGAATCAGCTTGTTATTCCGGAGTTATCGTCGAACAAAAAACGATTACACACACACATACAGACTTTTTCTAAAAATACTGTTTTCTTGTTCAGGGACATCAAAAACAAAAAGAAAAACACAAAATTACAAGATCGATATTAGATTTTATAAAGTTTTTTAATTTTTAAATAAGCTTGCCTGCTCCAAAAACCTTATCCCCAACCTATAAAAGTTATATTTTCAGTCTGCCATAAAATAAGTAGACGTATCATTTTTTAATTCAAATAAGACGAGTAAGTGCACCCAATTTCAAGTCAATATCTTCTTTTTTGTTTAAGTTATCATCGGACAAAAAAAACGATTACATGCATACATACATACATACACATATATAGACATTTTAGAAAAACACTATTTTTTGGTTCAGAAACATCCAAAACATAAAAACACAAAATTACAACATCAAAATGTTTTACCATTACAAAGTTTTCTCTTTGAGAAAGCAAAAAGAGAAAGAATGGGAGTTTTAATAAAATCATAATAATACGTTACCAGCATTATCAAACTTGACATTATTATCGATGACTACATACAGGATTTTTAGAACGAGGTACACAAGATACAAATTGAGCTAAGTGCGCGTGAAATTATCCACTTGAATCAAAAAAGTTGCGGCAGTAAAATAACTTTCGAACCCTCGTCGTTCGATGTTTTATTATTCGGCGTTCAAATTACGCATGAAATACGCCGGAGAGGCCGGCATGGACGATTGAATTAACGTATAGCGCATTCGTTGAATTTTGACTTTCGAGCCGGGCAAATTTATTTGCCTCAAAAGTTAATAATTCAGTTTTTGTACGGGACCGTCGGGAGGAGACAAGGAAGAGAGCAACTAGCGCTGGAGAGCGAACCAACAGCTGGTTTAGTCGGACCTAGCTGCGCACGTACGATATTTTTCTCCGCATCCAGGGCCAAAGAGAAGTTGGCGCGTGTGCACGCAACTCCAGCGAAAAAGTTTGTATTACCGTAGCGGAGGGGGAGAGAAGAGGGCTAGGCCCGTTGATCGTCCAATAAAACTCGAAAGAGAGAGAGAGAGAGAGAGAGAGAGAGAGAGAGAAGGCGCGCGCGTCATAATTTGTTCACGCTTCGAGTACACAGCCAACACACACGGGCCAACACACGTGCGTCAGCGAACTTTCTTATCCTCGAAGTAGTAGTACAGCAGGAAACGCCAGGGTGGGTAGGAAAAAAAGGTACAGGTACAGGCAGTAAAGGTCGCGCACAATCTGTCGAATGGAAACTTTTTTCATCATCCTATGCGCGCATTGAATATCTCGTCGGCCCATTTACGCGGGCGTACACTTCCGGGCTCGCTGCGATATTACCGATTCAATACCAGGCGGGGAAGGGGAGAGGGCACAGCCTTTGGTAAAGCCAAGCTATTTCAAGAGGCTTGCTAATGAAGTAACGAGAATAAGCTGGGGCCGCGTTGAGCTTGCGGAGACTACTGCCTGATTGCGCGACTTGCATACCTACGAGCAAAATGTTTGCTCGGCTCAATTCGGACGCCGAGGCTGAACAAACCTTAAGGACATGTGACGCCGGAACGACAAGTTTCTCGGTTAGCATGGTTTTTTTCTCTCCAAATTTTTTCTCTCCTCGAAAGATAAGTTTCTTTGGCAGTGAGAATGCATCTGGCGGGCACAATGCATAATCGAGCTTTTAACTCCAGGCCAAGTTATAGAGATAAATAGAAGCGAAGACGAAAAGGGTATGGAGGGGACCCGAAGGTAAGGGGAAAAGAAAGTGGAGGAGCTCGGGAAAAGCTCGGCTACGGCGAGAGTAAGTTAGCTCTCGAGAGCTGGTAATATTTGCCCGAAGCTGGAATAAGTTCGCGTGCGTATATATACGTAGGCGCTAGCGAGAGGCTAGGATATGGCGAAAGCGCGAGTGTATTATTCATGCGCGAGCCATCCGAAAGAGAGGAATGGGGGGGGGAGAAGGCGGTCGTTAACGGGCCAGCAGGCTAGTCGTTCGACAGAGAGAGAGAGAGAGAGAGAGAGAGAGAGAGAGAGAGAGAGCTAGAGTGCGCGCGGGCTTTGTCGTATATGCGCGTTCGAGAGGCGCATTGTCGCCTATCTCGAATGTGATTGTCCCCGGCGGGCCAATGTAACGATGAAAAGGCCCTCGCTCGAGGCCTGCATGCAGCTCGCTCTCAAGGCCTTAGTCATTAGGCCGATGTAATCGATCCATTTTCCTGGATACATCTATATATCTCGAAGCTTGCGTTACTCGCGCGAGCGCGCGCTTGCGCTTTTTTCTTCTCTTCTCTTTTCTTCCTGTTCTCGTTATATTTGATTAACGACTTTTCCAAAGCTTTTTGGAGTGTAAATTGGCCTTATTATTCAGGGCTCGTGCATAATATTTCCGCGTGTTGATTTTCATGTTTCGAAAGTTTTATCGGCGATTTCGAGCGGCTTGTTATATTTGCACTAAAGGTAAAAGGTAGTTAAGTTAAGTGTACCCATATGCTCAATAATTTTCTCGTTTGAGTTCGTCCCATCTCTTTCCCTCCTCCTCTCTCTTTCTCTCTCGAAGAATTTTATAAATGTCCCTGGCTCGTGGAGTGTATTGCCGAAACATAAACGTCATCTTTTTTTTTATGTCTCAATAAACCGTAATTTTAATGACGCGCCGTATATCAAGAGATTCATTATTCTTCGACATTAGAAACGCTTTCAATGTTATTTATAGGGAGGAAGGGGGGAATACAGCTTGCGCGCTAAAGTTTATAATTTTTAATTAAAGATTATTAGAGAACGAGCTGTATAATTTTAAAAGAAAGCGCCCGTAGGTCACAGTTTATACGGCAGGTCTAATGTAAATAGAGAAGCTTAATAGCCTCGCACCGTGGGGAATGTATAAGCAAAGCTGCCGGCCGGTCGACTTGTCTGGAAAGTGGGCTGGTGGAGGGGTAAAGGAAAAGAGGGAAAGTGTTTTTAATTGCCCGAGCCATCCGTTTGCCCGGGGATAGAAGCTGGGAGCGGGGGTAACGTTGGTGCCGGGAATCCCCGAGCTTCCGGTGTTCTGTTGGCCGAGGGGCTCGGCGCTTCCGTATTTGTTCAGAATCCGCTCTGACGGTGGGAGAGAGGGAACGCGGAGACGGGAAAGTTCCGTGGCTTCGAGGGATCTGGCGTCGCCTGCCACGGACGTCTCTCCTGCGGTCAAGCTCTCTCCTCTAGCTGTCTCTCTCTCCCTCTGTCTCTTCCTCGATTAACGGCGGAAGCGCAGTCTCTGCAAATGTTTGAAGCACGGACGAATTGCGCTAGTCGCGAGCAATAGATCGACTCTATACCGCGGTAAAAGCCCGTCGATCTCATTAACGCGCCGCGGCGTGACTCTGCGGCCTCTCTTGGAGCACGTCTTTTGGATTATGTTTCGCGGCGCGGCAATTTTACGAGGATCACACGGAACTTTGCCCGGTTCGATTAGAAGATCGCAAGAGCTCAAGCCTCACCGCTGATTTTAGCTCTCGGATGCTTATGGGCGCTAAGCTGACAAGCAAAAGTTTTGATTTTGCGACTATTGTTGGATAATGGCTGATCGACAAAAGAGGATGACTCGTTGAATATAGGCTGTTGTGCGTTTTAAAATGTTTCGTTAGTGAAATTAAACTTGAAAAATACGACAGTGTAAAGTTCATAGTTTCTCATAAATCGTGCAATTGAGTTTTGAGAAAGTTTGAGTATTTTTCAAATTATCCGATGGTGATATTATGTGGATTACTAATAGTTTGGAGAGAGAGATGGAGGGGAATTATTTTACCTTTGTACAATAAAAAGCTTGCGGAACTTTAGTCGTTAACCTACTTTAGAACACTTGAAAGAACCTTTGATTGACCTAATTCAAAACCCATTTACCGCGAGCATTTCCGAAAACTGTAGTCATTAGTAATCGCAGCTGATCTTATCTTTTCATCAACGACTTGATTAGATTTTGAAACGTTTTCTTATCTTTATAACAAGCCGATCTCACTTGTTCAAGCATATTTTAGAGATCTAGTTAAAAACGTAGTTGTCGGTTTTAAAAAATCTTACAATTCGTTTTTCTTAAACTTTTATCGACTATTTAAAAAAAAAATATAATGATATGCAGATAAATAATCGTATGAAATAGATGATTAGTTTGAGCAAGAAGTTCGAAACGATCTCGCTGAAGGGATGACGGATAAAAGACGTTAATTTTAGGCGTGAAACTAAGACGCCGTTAGTCGGAAATATACACTTGAAATTGAATAAAAACTTGGAAGGCAAGTAACTTTCCTCTTTGAATGCAAAACCAGAAATGACTGTCAGCGCGAGAAAAGGGAGAGGCTGCCTCTATAAAATTAGCTGGAGAATTTATTCAATTTTCGACTGCTCGAGACGGAGTAGCGTAAAACGAAGCTGAGTGGCAGGGTGGAGGAGAGAGTGTACGAGGAATGAGCGGGAACTTGCAGGAGAGCGGAGTAACTTGCTACATAACTTTGATTACGAATAGTCCCGATCAAACATTTAATTTTTGTTGAACTAGCAGGCTTTAAAGTTCACGACGTATTACCTTTGCGCGACTGCCCGACTATACCGACCCTCGACTATCCTCCCGGATATTATGTCCTTTTCCGCGTATACCTTTATACCTTCCTCTCTTTCATCAAACGAGACCACGCGTATAAGAGAATAAACCGATCAGGCCGGAAAATAGCTCTCAGCAAAATTTTCCCTCCTACATATGCCAGCAAATTATTTGCTCACGCAACGAACTTTGACCCTTAACTATATCGCCTCGTGCCTAAACTTCCAAGCCGAGGGAATGTTTTTTTCCTTACAATAAAAAGAGATAAACGTGCCTGGGCGGAAAAGGCGACAACGGGGTGTGAGAGCAGGATTTTTTTTTCATCTCACCGCGGCCAAGTGGCCCCAAAGCACGGGGTTCCGATAATTAGCGGTACCCGATCCGGCTCATTGAAAAAATCTCGCCCCGATCTCCGGCGAAGGTATAACGGCTCTTTCTCTCACACTCGGTAGTCAAGTTGGGCTTGGGTGGCAATTTCTCACGTATAACGACGCCAAGGGTAGCGGCGGAGGGAGAAGGGTGGCGCTCGCCTTTGGCTTTGACGGTCCCCGATATTTTCTCGCGCTAATAATTTTTCACCGTCGCGCGCGGCTGGCTGGCTGGTTGGCTGCTAGGCAAAAGTTCAATTGTATTGAAAAATAACGACGAGGATCGACGGGAGAGGAGGTGAGGCGGCAAGAGAAGAGAGGGAGGGAGCAGGAGGTTTGAAGGAGAAGAAAAATAACGAGGCTAACCGCTCCCAGGCTACTGAGAGAGAGAGAGAGAGAGAGAGAGAGAGAGAGAGAGAGAGAGAGAGGGAGTGCGAGTTAATCGATACGCTTCGGCCGGCGCCGCGGCTCTCCTCGTATTTCATGCCCACTTGCGCGGTCCAACCTGCCGCTACCGCGTACTTTACATGTGGACTATGCGCATCGGCGCTCATCCAGTCGGTTTGACCTCTAGCTCGTCTCCTCTCTCTTTACCTCTCTACCTCTCTCTATCTCTCTTTTTTTCTTCCTGGATTCCCGGTGTAAAGCAGGAATTTCTCTTGCGTCATAGAGTGATTTTTTGGTTTTTATACAATAACAGCCGACGCTGAGCGGTTACGTACTCTGACGAATCAGTTTTCCTTGTATTCTAATTATAGCCTCTTTTCTAACTCGAGCTGTCGATGTAAATATTCTCTGTTTAAATTCAATTCTCTCGCGCGTACTTGTTTGGACAATTAGTTTTTTTAAAGTGGGATTTACTTGTTCAAGTGTCTATACGAAATAACTCGGAGGATAATTTGATTATCCATCGGTATTTTCATAATTACTCGAATTGTTTAATCACGCGGTAGACCTATCGAGACGGAACGAGGAAAGATTTAATTAATTACGAGAAAATTTGTTGTAAATATTTAAACGAAACTGCAAATTCGAAATCAAAAGTTGGAATTTCCGAGTCCAACTCGTTCCGCAGTGCGAGAAGAAGGGGAGGGACGGGGATTAACGCTCGCCGCGCGCAC
Organism: Anagyrus pseudococci; assembly: GCA_030522585.1. Taxonomy (NCBI): domain Eukaryota; kingdom Metazoa; phylum Arthropoda; class Insecta; order Hymenoptera; family Encyrtidae; genus Anagyrus; species Anagyrus pseudococci. The sequence goes on along the minus strand of JAPYYQ010002084.1, from coordinate 21,672 downwards.
GAGAAATTGGAAGAGCAGAGAGACTGCTGCGGCGTTACCGCAACATCCGGAGGACGTCGCGCTAGTTGAACAGTCAAACATATTGTCCTATAGGTTATACCAAAATAATTCGTAGCCAGTTACTAGCTCCCGTAAACAAATACGTCGCCCTTTCGTTCTTTTTTTTAGACGCTACTTTCATTCAGCTTGTCCAATTACGTCGGTATGAAGTCGTTCCTCCCCAGACATACACGAGCACACGCAAGCACAAACCCAGCCGCAAACGCTCATATATTTTGAATGCATAAAATTAATTAATTTGTATAGAAATGCAGGCGCATAAATTAACTTTCGTATGAACCCAATCAACTTAAACGCGTATAGCTCGAGAGCCCACAGACACACAGCTGTAATAATAAACAGTCGATTAGTCGAAATTTCCAATCAACTAAATATTGTAATAGTCTCGCTGAACAAGCATGCGAGCGTTTTAGTGGCTTTGCGTAATTCTCAAATCGATTTATCTATTTCATCATTTGTTTGACAGCGAAAGTCAAAATTAACCTCCTTCCGAACGAGGGCAACAAAAATAATTAAATCAATCACTTCGGACGGCCCACGGTAATAAAAAAGAATAAAAGAAACAATTTAGGCGGTAACAAAGAATAAAAAAAAAACGAGTCGTAACATTTTTCAACGTCGCTCCTGCAGCGTTTATTTATTTTCGATCGAAAAATGAACGTTGCGTGAGCGCTAATGGCTATGTTGCCGCGCCTACCTTGCCAAAAGAATACACTTCTACATTTGAATTTCCACTTTAAATCAATTTAACGCGCGTTTAAAGCGTTGTTATTACTCTCGTCTTGAATGTCAGTCACGTAATGGATACATTTTCGTGTGTGTGTGTGTGTGTGCTCAGGCGGTTTTTTTAAATTAAATGGGTTAAATATCAAACTGGCATTGTCATGCGCGTATTTACGCACAAAAAGAAAATGTGCATTTATTCAATATTTTACTTTATCAACTTGTTTATAAAATTTGTTAATTTCGACGAAAAGAACCGACGAACATGAAAAAGATTAATTACAGGCATTGTTTTTTCGTTTAAACTTCCATATACTTCGAATGAATTTGACCCAAAAAAATTAATTTAACATCGCATTTTTTTTATAAAAAGTAATTTTTTTTTTTCACCGGAAATTCTAGAAAACGCATTTTAATAAAAAAAAACCTGCAAGTTTTCCAAAGCACAACAAAAAAGGCCTTCGAGCTTAACATCATTGATTTTACGAGGCGTTAAAATCGTTCCAAGTCCACTGCAACATTCACAGCTTAGTTTTTCCCCATACTACGGACTGTTGCTTGTCCCGGGTATTTATCAATGATTAAACGTAGCTAAAAGTCACTTGGCTCGCATATCCGATCAGCGGCGACATTAAAAAGTACACAAACTCATCGCTTATAGTATGCTTCGCCATTAATGCGAGATGTGCACGCAGAATAATTAAAGTTCACCTTCGATTTGCGTACACGCTCATAGGAGCAAGTGCGAGAGGCTAGGGGTTGTGGGGGGGGGGGGGGGGGAAGTTGCTAATGGAAAAGCCCGCTAAATCAGCTCTCAGACGCTTCGTTACGAATTAACGCGCCCGTCTACCCGCGCGGATATATGCGCGCGGAGTGAAAAAGAGAGAGAGAGAGAGAGAGAGAGAGAGAGAGAGCGAGAGAAACGAATCTGGGTTAAGCGGACGCTCCTGAACACGTGTGCAGGCGCACAGGCTTTCGCTCTCGCGTTCTTCTTCTGTGTGTGCCTACCAACCTATGCCGGAGCGCTTTTCAAACGCCAGTCCGTTAATACAGCTCTCTTCTCCCCCTATCCAGCCTGTCTATACCGCCTCTTTCGCTGTTTGTTTTCCTTAATGGGCTCGAGCTTTTACTTTATGCTCGCAGGGCGTTTATTAATAAACCATCGGATTCTTGTGGCCCCGCTGTCAGCGCCCTCTCCACTATTGTTACATTCTTGGTTAGTTTTTTTTTCTCTTGTTTCTTCACCCTTCCCCGACACGCACGCGCTTACCTCGACCGCCGGGCCACGATATCTACGCGGATATATTACAGCAGCAACGCGGCTTTGTTAATTATTAACGCGCGGTTACGATTAATTATTGATCCAGCTATACGTACGTCGTACGTATAGCTTGAGGTGGCCCAACAGGAAGAAGAGAACGGGGGGACGAGGGACTGGGGATCGGTAAATTTACGCTCGAGTTTTTGCGCATCTAAGGAGAACGGTAAGAGCGCGAGCGCGCATGATGAAGGTGTATGAAAAAGAGATGAGATTTGAGGGGTTGCCTCGTAAAAAAACGGGAGAAATACTCGTGGATGAAACGCGAGATCTAGTGGCTTCCTTTACCTCCGCCACCCCCTCTTGTTTTTCTTCTCTTTCTCTCTTCTTATGCTCGGGCCTCTTGAATTTGTTGCCGCCGAGTGCGACTCTCTCGCACGTTTCTCCGGGCGTTTAATTTTTCAGAAGTGCCGCCGCCCGAACCGCCGAGATGGCAAATCTGCTGTTTGGTAATCTTTGGGAGGGGCTCTCCTAGCCACACGCGTTTCGGCTTGCCATTCTAACCCTGAAATTTATGTGCTCGAACTAATTGCTTTATGCATCATTGATAGCCAGAGCGAATGGCTTGAATATTTCATTTTGACCGAAAAAATATGAGATGGCTTTACGCAGCTGTAACAAACAAAAAATAAAAGCCCGGAGAGCTGGCACACGAGGTTTAACAACTCTACGATTCAGACCTTTTTCCCTGAAGTAGTGTTTGTTCCTTCTGCTCTTTATTTTCCGAGGCCCGAGTTGCTTGTTCTTCGTAACATTTCAATATTCGCGCTCGCATGATAAAAGCCAGACTGTAAAACAGTGCTACAGGCGAGTTCCCATTCTGTAAACAAACAATTAACGGTAGACAGACGCAGGCGTATATACACGTGTACCGAGATACGCGCAGGAGAGTCATCAATATATGCAAACGAGTGAGAGCTCGAGCTATGTCAAACTCATCAGGCAGGCGCAAACTAAGCATTACGAAATATAAGCTCGAGAGCTGCCTACTCTCAAGTACACGCAATATTTGGATGCATTACGTAGCTGCCGCCCTACTCTGTGTCCCTCCCTTCCCCTTCATACCTCCCTTACCCCCCTTTGCTCTCACTGTACCAAGGCTGCCTACTCCAGTGCCCCGTACATATCGGCCTCTTCTGCGCGTGGGCGCCGAGTTTGCGGAACACTCCATCTATCTTGCGTATGCCCCGAGCGGGGAATTACCATCCCCTCCCCAGTTCAGACTCGGCGCCACTATTTAGCGGACCTACACGCGCTGTTTCTCAAATAATTGTCCAATAATAATACCGCCTGTGTAACGAGAGTTTCTCGGGCCCAAATTTCGAGGCACTGTTACGCGAAAGTCGATCTCGAATGGTCTTGGGGTTTGTAACTATCGTTAACAAACACGAGCAGCCGTTTTGTAATCGCTTGTGATCCTCTCGACCCTTCCCGCTTTGGCCTCCACAGGTTCAATCGAGAGATGCATATGCATTCCTTCGGCTCCGAAACTTTTCTCCGGTTTTTCAATGGGCAAACGACGACGCTCCTCGCTTAAATAGCCTTTTCATGTTTTCTCCGCTCGGTAATAGCTCATACACGCAACGCCACGCAAATATTTTGTTAGTTTGCGAAAATCCGTTACACGATTATTCCATCCGACATTTTATTGCTTATTAAGGGATGGCGGTAGGCAATTGCTGCATTAATTAAAGGTAAAAGAGCGAAATATTGTTCGAGCGGCGAATTAATGAAACGCGTTATTGTTTTTCTTTTTAAAAAAAGCCAAAGATCGAAATTAACTGCACTTTTCATGTGGATAATTCGCAGTTTATTGTATTGGAATACATCGACCTGTTCCCTATTTTCTGCTATAATTGAATGACGTATATTTTTAAGTAACAGGGCACATACTTGGGTTGGCGTTTCGCTCTGGTAGAACGTCCTTTACGTTTCCTATACTCTGATTCTCCGAAACGACTTTAATGATACACATAATTTGGCCGTTTCCAATAATTAGTCCAGATCAAATCTAAATGACAATCTATATCTATACACACACACATATATGTATATACATATAATTCCCGGGGCTATTCTCAAACTAGATTGAAACTCGTTACGATCGCCGCAGCGGCGCAATTATAATTGCATCACGTAAAGCCGGAAACGCCTACCCACCCTCCCCCGCCTCCGCTTCTGCCACCTTGCCTCGCCGTCACATTCGACTCTGCAAAATCATTGGCTCTCCCAGCGTATTTCGGTGATTTATCAATTACCGCCTGAGCGATGTTTATCGTCAAAAAACGCGACAGTAGCGCGTAGCCCCGACGTTGTTTGCCCCGATAGCGCATCCCTCCGCTTGCATATTGATTTAAATTATTATACAGCTTTTGCCTCCTGCTGCTTTGGACCTTCATTATTATTCCGCTTGTTTGTCGCGCAAATTCGCCGATTGCAATTTTATCGAACGTACAGAATAATTGTGTCGATTCTTTCTCTTAGCCCTTCTCCCCTCCCGGTACACCCATCCCTTCTCTTACTCCAAGATTCAACGATTCCGATTGATTGCAGATGGACAAAAATTCGACGTTTCTATTTTTGAACAAGAAACTGTGTACATGGGATTATGTTCGGCGATTGTATAAGATTGCAAAAGGTAGAAAGGAGGAAGAGGCGAAGAGGCAACGATCGGCGTAGCCGAAAATATTTACGAGCTTGTTTTCGGCGAACTCGCGGCGAATTCGAGTCGCGGTAAAATTTTCCCGCTTGCAAAATTGTTTATCCACGGTGTGTGCTGCGTCGATTCAAGTCGTATCACGCGCTCGATATCTCTCCATCGACAGGCGTAAAACGTCGATCCGCGCAGGAGCCGGGATATCGATTAATCGCTTGGGAAAAATCCATCCTGTGTAACGGCCGCCGTCGGCAATTTTCCGTTTTCAACGAGATCCCCGTAAACGCGAGGCATCCGTTGTTTCGCAGAGGAACGACCGTAAACGGCCAAGCCTCGCTCCGCTACGTTTCAGCCTTCTCTCTCTCTCTCTCTCTCTCTCTCTCTCTCTCTCTCTCTCTCTCTCTTTTATATAGCGCCTGCATTTCCAGGCGCGAAGGGCTAAAGAAGCGGAACGGCCGAGTTTGCGCGAGCCAAAAGCGGCCGGGGTTGCGCAGAGCCGAGTTACCGCTCCCTCCCAATCCCACCTAGTCGCGGCGAAACTCTCCGCTGCACAGGGACGCCGCCCCTTGGATCTTGGCCAGTTTCTGCGCTTTCTCCTGCCGCGCCCGACTCGCCGTCGACTGCTGCTGCTATTCCTTCGCTCTTCGGACTTTGTTCTTGTTCTCCTACCCCTCCACTTCCTTTACCCCACCTCGGCTCCTGTGTTTCCAAGTTTTGACTATTGTGCGTTAGAAATGTAATATCGCGCTATACATATATACGTAGTCATATTCACGTTTACAATGACGGTAATCTTAATTTTCCCTTTCTTTTTGAAGGTTTTCGGCTAATTGAGCTTTTATGACGCGACATTCAATTAAACGTTTTTCGATTGAAAATATTACGACTTCTTTTTTACTGCTCGTTTGTTTATTGCTCCGCGGTGATAAAAAATTATTCAGTCGTAAACAAAAAAAAACAATCTTTTTCTCTTTGATGTGCAGCAATTGTAAAGCAATTGTAAAGTTACATCCGAATGCAGAAATTCGAAAATTGCAAAAAAATATAATGGAGCTTTTGCGATACGTAGAACGGACAATTTTCAGAAAAAAAGTCCTCTTCGACAATCCCGAAGAGAGAATCTTTTCGTCGCCCGATGAAATTTTGCGAAATTAAATTTTTCCCCGCGCCGCGGTGCTAATTCTAATCGAATAGAGATCGGCCATTTTTCCGAACAATACTTACCGTCAAACTACAAAGCTACGTCCGGCCGGAGAAATTATTCCAGTCGAGCGAAGCCAAATGCAATGATGGAAAAAGAAAGAAGTTGTAGTAAGCAGTCGTGGATGGAGTAGGAGGATAGCAGCGATAGTAGAATAAAAGAGGCGGAGAGAAGAGGGTGAAGGCGGAGGGTCGGAAGCACGTGCAGAGGGAAAGAGAAAGAGAGAGAGAGAGGCGTAGCTCTCCGGCCTAATTCAATTGGCCTGTTAAGCCCGTAAGTTTCGCTTGCCTCGTCGCACTCGAGGCCCCATCTCTTTACGTCCCTTTGTCTACGTGATTCTCCTTGGGCGCAAATGCGCTTGCTAAAGGCGCCGGCCGCCGGTGGCACAGCCCCAGCAGTGGCAGCTCCGCGCATTAGCCACTCTTGCCACGCGTGTGCGCCATATTCCGGCAGAGACAGCTGGTCGCGCGGCCCCTTCCTACTTTTCGCGCCGCACACGGCCTCATACTTGACACGCCGGCAGCGGAGACACTGCGCCTTGGGATAGTCGGATAATTGCCGGCTCTCCAGCCTCGCTGCCCTTGGCAATTGTAATTCCGTATATAAGCCCGGAGGAAAAGCTAGCGGCCGTTCGTCGCTAGCGCGTCTGAATTTTAATACGACCGGCCGCGCGAAATCATTTGCCGTATACGGACTCGCTTGGCGTTCGGCTACTGCGAAACAACGCTTAAGCCATCCCCCCTGCTTCAGTCCTCCCTTGCTCGCTTGCTCGTCTGGAATTTCTTCGTGGCTAATCTAGCGGGGGTCTGTGTGCGGTAGGGCGCAGAGCCGCGACGTGCGTCCCGCATTGCTGTAATTGCGCGAATATCGTCGAATGGCCAGGATCTCCTCTGTCCCCCCTCCCTCCTCTCAGCTATAGCTATATGGTCGTTTGCCCGGACTGCCTCAATTACTTGAAAGTAATAGCCCATGGATATGGAGGAGAAGGTGGTGCTGGTGGGAGGAATGGGGCAAGGGCAGAGCTCTCCGAGTCTTTTAGGGGCTACGGTTTTGCAGCGGCGATGAGGCTCCGTACCAGGCTCGTGCCCCCCCCCCCTTCCCCACCTATTTCTTGGTAGTTATTCTAATGCCCTGGGTGAACGGCCGAGCATGAACGAGCATACAGCGGGGGATATTACAGCCGGGCCATTGGGATAGCGCGCGCAGGGTCCCTCCCGAATGCCGATATATGCGCGAATTAGAAATCGCGAATCCAAGCTCTCTGCGCTGTGGGAGCTCGGGAGGAAACTGCATTTTAACGTTGGCCTAATTAATTTTCTGCTGGAACGACTGGAGAATTGGCTTGGCCGAGGGCGCTGGGGAGAATTGGTTATGCATCATACGTGAATTTTCTATGATGCTATTTACGAGAAAGAGAGGGAGAGAGAGAGGGAGACGAGGGGCTGCAGATGAGAAATAGAGAATTATCGGCAGGTTATGAGCGAGAGTAATTATGCATTGTCATAATTAGCTGCTTGATTAAGTATGACGCGCGTAGCAGGGCCTTCCCCGCTTGATATTCCTGCGAGAATTAGCGCGGGGAATTTTCGTAAAAATAAGATAATTTATGCCTGGCAGATTCGACATATTTGTACGGGATCTCGCCTATACGCCGCCCGGGCAACACGTCGACCTACACACTTCCCCACTCGACGGGCTTACATTTCCATTAGTCATTTTAGCGCGCTTATTAACCCGCTCAGTTTTAACATTAGCTCGTCGAAGGGGGATTAAGCGTAATTCGCTCGACGGGTGTATACTAACGTGTACCCGCGTAGTTTTTCCCTCCCTCTCGGCTTCATTAAGCTTCGGGGCTTGCCGTCGGAGAATCGCCCTGGCTCAAGTGCGAAAAAGAAACGAGCGAACATTGTCGCGAGAGCGTCCAAGTTTTTATTGGGAGGGAGAGAGCAGCGTAGCCGCCGAGACGCTGTAGTAGTAGCAGCAGCAGCAGTCGAGGAGCGCTCTAAGAAGTCGTTAAATACCGAGAGTTAAACAAGCCTAGTTGGTCCGGCCCGTCAAAGACCGGAATCCCGGGGAATTGGCTGAATTGGCCAGTGGCGTTGAACGAACGAAACTCGTCCTCCCCCCGAGGCAGTTAAAGCTCCTCGGGCTTGGAAAACTTGGCGCGGAACCTGCGGCGCTCTCCCTCCAGAGTCCACGACGCCTCCGCGAAAAGGGTATTAAAACAATTATTGCCCGACCGCACGCGCTGCTGCAAGCGGGCCAAGTGCCCGGGCAAACTTTTGTTTACTGCGCGCGCCGGGAGGCCGTAAGACGCCAAGAGTCGCCTACGGCGTTATGCACAGCGTATATATAACCAAGGGGACTATAGAGGCTCTACGCTCGACCGGAAACTACACCGACCGACCGATCGGCCCGACTTTAATAATATCGCTCCGGTGAATTAAGCTGTTGGAGAAAGCTCAGCTAGGAAGCTAGGCGAAACTGTGCAAAGCTCGTAGAGGCCGAGGGAGAATTGCGCATGCGCTGCCGGCGCCGGCGGACACGGCTACTCGACGCTCCCACTCAGCGTGCATTCATCACTATATCATCCCTCGGCTGCCACGATTTACCCTCTTTCCTTGCTACTCGGCCTCGAAACTCGAAGGCGTCTTTTGACCCTGTTAGAGCAACGCGTTTATGTGTCTTTCTCGCCCCCCCTCTCTCTCTCTCTTTCCTGCTCCATGCAGTTCATATTACGGTTCATTGATTTTTCTTTTGACCTCGAGCTCGCTCTCTGCACAGCTGAGCTTTTGCACTCTACCTTTTTCTCATCTTTCCCAACTTTTTTTCTCTTCTACTTTGGCTTTCGCTGAATAGAGTACTCAAACGACGTCCCTTCTTTTTTTTGCTTAAAAAAGCGGGCCTTTTTCGTTTTTAATGAGTGCAGTCTGCAAATCTTGCGTCGAGTCGTCATTCCAAAACTAGCATTGATTTCTATTTCGCGAATTGACGATACTGTTTTTAGCTCTGTAAATATTCCCATAAGGATTATTTGTTGTCCTCAGTTTTATCACAATACCATTTGATTGTGACTGTCATTGCAATGAATTATTTGGAAAAATATAATACTGCCTGGTATTATAATCCATCCGTTATATCTTTACATCGATATTGTAGTTTTCATGTCAGACTAGCAATTTAATTAACCAAGCTAAACAACGTAATGTATCTAGCCTGGCGCGCTGACATACAACGCACGGTATTGCAATGGTCTCGATCAAAATTTATAGATGAATCTATTGAATTCTTTGTTGACTCAATGTAATCAATATCCAATTAGCGTGATTTATGTCTATCGGCAACGTGGATTTACGTTACACTGGCTCGGGGCAGTTTCTCCCCCTTGGCAAACTATCTAACCATAGCTTCGTATGGCGAGTCTCAAGCTAATATTGAGCCACGCGCCACACATCGTTTTCTTAGCACGCGTATATTGTTTGTTTACATGACCAATAAAGTATACCCTCTACTTATTTATATAACCGTTCTTCGATAACATCGACGCATTAATTATCCACCAGACTCAATAACAATACGTACACGAAACTTTTCGCCTCGAACATCAACAAAAACAACCGAGTACATCCTTCTGCGGTAGGCAACATCCGAAAATCTTGTTAGCCTTGTCCAGAATTCAATGCGGACCATCACCACCGAAAGAACAGGTTTATTTTTCCCCAAAATTTCACACGCGCGCGCACAAACACACACATATCCGAGTTGAAAACACGTTAGAGCTTTCTTGGGTGGCTACTATAAAGCTATAGCAAGCCCTCGAAGAAGTTGAGAGCGGAGAACGAAAGCTATACGGAATTACGCAACAATTAAGAAAGTTACACTGCCGCGCCGGAGCGGCATTGCACGAGCCCCATCAAGCCTCTCGCGGAATTACGGAAGTGCAGGCATCTCGGTATCCCGCCAGACGTGGTAGGCGTAAGTTTGCCCGACTTTTCGACTATCCGATATCCAAGTCCGAACTCCACCGAGACGAGAGAGGGCGCTTCTTAAAATTTATTTTTTTAAATGAGATTTCTTGTGACGCTAGTGTGGTGTACTGCTGCTGAAAATGTACTTTGCGACCTTTTTTTTCCTCAACTTTTGGAATCCGTTCAAGAGCGTTATTAACTCGCCCGCGTAAATTACAGCGCGACGGCTCTGTTTCTCTCTCGTACGCGCGCTACGCCCCGCTTACGAATTAAAGCGAGATGCGCGTTCCTGCGTTTTATAGCACGAGAGAGCTAACGTTAAAACGAGCTGCGAGCACTTTTGCGGAGTGTTTGTGAACGCTCGAGCCCGGAAAGGGGGGAGGAGCAGCACTGGGATTTTATTACGTGCAATTTTATCCTTTGCGAAATCATTACTGGAATCGTCCCGCTTTTCTCCATTTTCTCTCTCTCTTATTCTCTCACTTTTTTATATTCATTATTTATTTCAAAGACGCACGCTCGATCGTTATATTCATCTGCAAACATTGTATTTTATTGAAGCACCAAGGAAATCGCAGTTCTCTGAAAAATTCTTGATTTTACAATATTTTTTTTCTCGATCACTTCCTATTCGTTCAAGCGCGCTCTGACTTACGCTATCCAAGAAAGGGGGGGGGGGGAAAAGAAAGAACGAAAAGGAAACACATCGGGTCGCATAAATTTTCCACTCGCGAACTCGCAGCAAGTGATAGCGCTGTAGCCTGGCCATTCGATGCTTCTACAGGACGGACCCAGACGCTCTCACGCAAGATCGTCTTGAAAAAAAGTCGAAAAATCAAGTATTCGCTGAATGCGTTTGTATACAGCAAAACACAAAAGGGCTAGCGATGAGGGTACAGTGAAGTTTACTCAACTGTTCCTTCCGTCCTCTCCTGTCCACATCGACCCATCTCTCGATTCCTCTTTTCTCTCTCTCCTCGTTGAGCTTATATTCTCTCTCTTTCCTCGTAGGAGGAGGAGGAGAAGCACGTGGCCGATTTACCACAATCCGATTTCCTCGCAACTTCCTTTCCCGATGTATCCCAAGCTCCATTGTGATCCATTGTTAACTTTTCAACTTGCCGCCTCCTTTTATACATCCCCCCCTTCTTACCCCTGCCTCTACTCTTTTTCTCATTTCCTCCCATAACCAGGAGCAGCGCTACCCTTCCGAGATCCGCGCGAACAAAGCTTAGCTCCTCGATGCCTTTTTTTTCCTTTCTCCAGCCAGCGCGGCCTCGTCAATCGAACGACCTCCATAATAGATGAGGGAACACCCGCGCGAATCATAAGGAAAGAACTCCCTTCCAGCCCCGGCCCCACTGCCGGCTTTTATCGAGTACCGCATTAGCGCGCTAATGCATATAAGTCTTTGGCTTTTCGTACTTGCCGGCTAGGATTTAGTTTGCGATTTCCCACGCGGCCCGGATGCCGCTGACGCCTTTCAGCCGGGATTTCAGGCTTGATTATTGAAATTTACCTAGCGGTTTATGAGTTTTCCTATTCACACTGATCGCTTTATCTTGCCATGAATTGTTTGCGCCTACTCCGTATTGCATGGGATTCGTGCATTTTAAATAAGGCGGATGTGTGGAAAGGGAATTGAAACAGTCGAGATTAATATTGCGAATTGGTTGCTTCATTTATCCATTAAAAAAATATCCTGCTTTTAACGTCGAAACAATTTCTACTACCTCCGTTAAAAAAAAAAAAAAACGAACCATACAAGATTCTGTTTATACCTACATCGTCGAAGTAGCACGCTGTACTGGTCTGGTTTACTTTAATCCGGGCGTCGGCCGCGGAAACAGCCGCGCATAGTCAGGCGAAGCTCGATAAATTAGCAGCAGCTTGGATTCTCGCTCGAAAAAGACGAATAAATCAGCGGAGATACTGCGAAGTAAGGGGAGGGAGAGCTTTTCATTGGCGGCGCCGGTACGCGCAGACGACTTGATATACGCTGGGCTACCCGGTAAATTGGCGTTGGCTGACTTTAACTCCCCCCCCCCTTCCCCGCTGCCTCCATCGCCGCTCCTTTCCCGTTCGTTCGACCTCTTCGTTTCTCATTTGCTCTCGGGGACGGCTGTGAGAATGCAAAAAGAAGCGTCATTGAGATGGTCGTTTCTTTTCTCTTGCTCCGGCAAAAAAGTTCAAGCTGCATAAGGATGCTATATACGAGGAGAGGGAAAATCGGGGGACTATCTTGATCTTGCTCTCGCGTTTTCTTTGCTAAGAGCGCGCCGTGCGTTATTTTCATTTCTTGAATTCTTCGCGTGACTCGGCGCATAGTTATCCTACGAGGCCGAAAAACAGGAAGCTTTATGAGCTGAAGAATGACGAGAGGGACGAGCGGAGTTGGAGTATTATGAAGAAATGTAAATGGTCTTGGTTATTTTTTGCTTCATAATCGGTGTCCTTTTATTTTTACGATTTTGATTCATCATTGTTGGGGATCGTTTGGTACACTAACGATGAAAGAACGAATACTTAAACTTAACTACAAGTTCACATAATGATAGTCCGTTGTGTTAAGATTGTCTGACTATACACTTACTGTAACTACTGCACGAAACTGATTTATACTAATCGATTCTTAAACGCGAATTTACACGTTAGAAATACCAAGTAGATAATATAGCAAGTAACTTTCTCGAACGGCTGAAATTTTATTAACGAGTAATCGTTTTTATGTAAATTACAATCTTTGCCTGACCATTGCTCGACACTAACTACTGCCGTACCCATATACCTCTGCGCCCACATTTTCACATTTATCTTATCAACGGTCTATCGCCGCATTAAATCGCGCGACACATTTAACCGGCGCAGACCGACAAATAAATAATAACAACAATAATAAACAATTGTTTTTCCAAACAAAGCACATAAAATGTAAACGCGGAAGATTAACAGAGGGAAAATAGGATTGGCAAAAGCGCACTGCGACAATTGCGCGCGAAACAAATTGACTTAAATCTGCAAATACCGCACGCGAGTATTTATCAAGATCTGGCGGGTATCGATTAATCGCGACGAGCCCGTAGGCCACACGAGCTCACACACGTACGCACACACACTAAGGGCCGAGTAACCGCTATCAATGCTGGAGACGTCTAGAGAGAGAGAGAGAGAGAGAGAGAGAGAGAGAGAGAGAGAGAGAGAGAGAGAGAGAGAGAGAGAGCGAGGCCGTTTGCACGCTATACAAGTTTGCGTCTCGGCGCGAAGTTGGAGTGGATGGATTTCCCTGGTATCTAACCCCCTTCCCCTTTACCTCCTCTATTCTACAGAAAATTTCCCTCTTGCCGGTACGTGTGTGTGTGTGTGAGTGCACGTGCGTACGTGCGTTTGTGTGTGTGCGCGCGAGAGGAAGAGTAGCAACACGGACTATAAATTTAGTCGCGAGACAAATATTTTCGGGATAAATCGTCCGGAAGATATCTTGATACTTTCCCAAGCAAGCTCGCTCCAAACGAAACGGTAAGCGAGCCTCGGGCACAACTCCCTCTCTCTCTCTTTCCTACTCGTAAGTACAAAGTTGCGCGCGAACGCTCTTGCGCCCATAAGTGCCGAATTCGTCTTCCATACCCCCGTCGTCCACTTCCCCTCTCTGGTCCTTTCAGTGAACTCACCCCAACACACACACTCACACACTCGGTTGCGCGGATAGAGAAGTGCGCGCAGATCCTTGCGACTGACTGAGCGAACGATTTTCCATCGCATCTGCCTAACCCGGAGCAGCATATTTGCGAGGAAGTCAGCCGTAAATCTGCGCGCGGCCCTTCGATTATTCGACTCCGAGGCTTGGGCCCGCGAATAAAGCCAGCCAGTGGCAGTCTTACCTTCCATCTCAGCTTCTTCGTCCTCTCAACTCTTTCCGCCTACTCTTTTTTCTCCACTCCTTATTCCTTTTAGTCGCGATTCTCTCTCTCGCTCCTACTCTCTCTCTCCTTCCCTCTGCATTACCATTCCTCGCAAGCAATGGAATCGCGAAAACTACTTCGCCGTACCACGCCCTACCACACCCTAACCCCCTCTCCTCCATTCTTGCCAGTACGATCGGCGAATAAAGCGATAAGCCTAATTCCATTATTCCTCGCTACTCCGCGGGGCGACTCAATATTTTCTGAACGATTTTAGAGCACTTAGCGCCGAGGGCGCCGTATAAATTTACCGCATAATCCAATTGCTTTTTGCGAACACATGTTTCAGCGAAATCACGACCCTCGGCCCTCCCTTCCTTTTTTTTTTGTTCTCGTAACCATGACGATGCCGTGATTTTTTTATAATCCGGACTATTTTCGTCGAAATTATTCATTTATGAACTGAATGGAAAATATAAGAATACTATATAGAAGATTCGACTCTGATGCCAGATAAGACGCTGTGGCTTAGCTTGTAAAATTCACAGATATTCCGTATTTTTTCGATTTTCAAATTTTGCCTTTCATCTTGAAAGCTTCCTTCGACTTTTTTATGGTGACTGTAGATTATCCATGTGGTCCGTATAAACGTGAGCGACTTACCGCCACGCAAATTTATTTCTCCAAAAACGTCGCCGATTTACCACTAAACATCTTATGAAAATCCTCTAAAAACACGAAAACGTGATAATATATATAGAAAAAAACCTTTCGTCCATAGCTGTACTCTACACTCTTTCAAAGCCCTAATATCCAGAGTGCGCGATTAATCGATTTTCCAAGCAATCAACGCACGCGCCCCGCCCGGCACAATCCATTAAACAATGCGCTCGGTTAATTTTATCAAATCTTGGCGATTCATTGGACTAGTTCCGCTGAGTTTGTTTGTCCGGACCCGATTATCCGAGGCGGCCCACAGTATGTGAGTTTTCCGACGTGAAAGAGAGAAAGAGAGGGTGAAGGAGAGAGAGCCGAACAAATTGTTCGTCTCTACCTATGTCTCTCGGACCCATTGTGATATCGAGACAAAGGGCCGAGTAACGACTAGCGGACGAGCAGGGCAGGGGGTGGAGAGGAGAGGGCTTACCACCTCCTTCTACTGGGCACAAAAACAAAATTGGGTAACCTCCTTGCAGGGAGGAACAGCCCTCCTCCCACCTCCCGACAATGGGGCGGCAAGAGCGAGGAGGGCGCGCATAGTCCCTCGTTCGCGGCCCGAGATGAGCCATCGTTTCTCATCCTCTCGAGTTCTCTCTTTTGCCCTGCTGCCGCTTCTTCTTTCCTTCTATTTCTGCCTGCCTTGCGCTCGAGGGTCCTCGTCGCCTCTCCGTTGGTAAAGAAGAGGCGGAACGAGAACGACGTCGACGAGAATTGGGAAAAATCAGCTTGGTCTCGAGTGTTTCGCGAGCGGCAAGAGAGAATGAAGGTGGGCAAGGAGAGAGAAAGAGAGAGAGAGAGGAGAGGTGAGGTTGGATGGAGGGAAAGAAACGAGCGCGCCTCGACAACGCTGCAGTCGGCCATTTTCCAAAAGTTCTCTCGAAGCCGGACCGTTCGTTGTCCTTGTCTCGCTCAGTCACTCTCATCCGGCCGGAAAACGAGGATGCCACGGCTAGATGGACGGGGACGAGCTTCGGATTTACACGAGTCTGCGGGGCCGGCCTGCCTCGTATAAAGCCTAGAGAGAAGTGCAGCCCAGAGAGGATGAAAGATAGAACAAAAGGAGTATAGCCGGGAGCGAGAAGGCGCTATCAGAAGATCGAGAGCAAGAGAGCCAAAGAGAGTGAATAAGGGGAGAGAGAAAGGTGAGCGGAAAAAAGGTCGTGCCTTCTCCGGCGGCGGTAGCGGCTCTTGTGAATACCCAACGACAGCCCGGAGCGCGATAAAGCGCAGGCCCGTAAAGACGAGAGAGAGAGAGCGAGTGCCGGCGCGATGCCGAACAAAGAGGATGATAAGCGTGCGCGTGCCAATTTTCCCGGCGATTCGTCAAAGCAGAGCTAGCGAGCCAGAGAGAGAGAGAGAGAGAGAGAGAGAGAGAGAGAGAGAGAGAGCGAGTGGCCCCCGAGAATGGCTGCACTTGCTCATTTAGGGAAATCCTCGGAATAGCTGCCGCTTCTGCCGGAGGCCCGGATAAATGAGCCCGGCCGCGCGCGCTACCATACCGCATATCGCTGTCTCCCTTCCATTCTCACTCGGGCGCGCTTTTATTTATGAAAAGAGACGGAACGAGTCCTTTCAGCCGAGTCGCAGTGCAGTCGAGAGAGCTTACCTGTTACCGGCTGCAACTGCTGCCGCCGCTGTGGCCTGCTGCGCCTGACACCCGGCTAAATGGAAGGATATCGATTAACAATTTGGCAGACGCGGCTGACCGAGCGGCGGCGGCGGCGGCTGTGTGCCACCTCGATCGACGACTACCACCACCCGGAAGTGATTGCTTCGCGATTTTCCTCTTTCTATTCCGCTCTACCCTCTTCCCTGTTTCTACCCCCACACGTACTGCCGCCCGTCCTCATACCCCAACCTCCCTCCCCACCTTGACGCATCGAACATAAACTTATGCCCCCTGTTGTTGTTGCCTCCTCGCCGCTTACTCGTACGCTCTTCTTTTTCTTTTGCCCCGAGCCCTTAAACAATCGCGCCACGACGTGTTGGTCCGGCTGAAACTCCGGTCTGCCATATCGGCCGTCCAACACACCCAATATACCCATACACACTCACGCGCACACACGCGCCTTTAGCGGGTTCGATGTCGATATATCCGTTCAAGTGATATTCTGAAGGAGGATTTCTTCGCTGTATTAGCTCACGGAGTTATGGCTCTCCCCCCTGGTTGGATCTTATAAATATGCAATCCCTGTGCGCGGCAGCAGCGATCGATTTCGTTGCGATGTTATATTATATATCCCGCGAAGTCCTCTCGGCGGCTATAAGCGCTAGAGGAAGGGAAAACGAGAGCTCTGTATGGATTAATGTGTCTCGGATTTTCCTCGGCCTCGTACTTTTTTTTTCTTCTTCCCTTTGCTCACGGACGACGACTTTTTTTTATTCTTCTTTCTTTCTTGACAGCCGAAGAGTTGGCAGAGGGAAAGAGGGGGGGGGGGTGTCTTCATTTGAAAAACATTTTTTCCGCGATTACGCTTAACGCGAGCCTCGTGAATAATGCAATGACAAAATACTTTTTTACCGTAAATATTCGTCCCCTTGCCTTTTTTTTCTCCCCTTACTATTTTGCTGCACGAACTGCTGCGAATCGCTAGTGAATAGAGATTTTGATTACGGGGGAATATAAATACGACGGTAAACAGCCGCGTCGAATATGTTTAAATAATGTTTTGATAACGAACACTGTGCGAGTCTTGCCAATGTTCACTTTCTCTCTGTTTGCCTGCGATTGAATAATCATATGAATTTTCATGTTACCGAGCTAACTACTCTTATTACAATATTTACTTAGCGAACAATAACGAACTTTCGACGAAAGATCCATCAATCAGTAGTATTTATCTCTGTCAAACGACAACATGCAAAAAGTTTTACAACTTTTTTTTTCCAATTATCCGACCGAAGTGATACGCGGATAAACAAAAGAACGCGATAAACGTAACTGAATATACAACCGGGCACACGGCCACTTAATGGAATGTAAATAAATTCGAGCGGGGAAAAAAATAGAGCATAGCCAGTGGCGGGGGGTGGGAATATCTGGAGAGCCATTCGGCAAGCTCGCGACAACATCGCTCGTCCGGGCGAATAGATCTCGATTCAGAGTAGTAGGTGTGCCAGGCAGTTCGCGCAGCAAAACGGATCGGCTGGAAAGCGATCGATCTCCCTCCCTTCCGCCGCATAACCTCAGCCTCTGGCAAAGTCCTATAAAAATAACGTTTTCCCGGCACGCGGGTGCGATTGCTAGCCGGCCGAGCCACGCTGATCCCCGCCGATGCAGGACTGCCCGAGCAGCTGGCGATAATTGCCGAGGAGCCGAGGACCAGTCGCAGAAGCAGCTAGCGCGAGAGAGCCATCCGGGGGATTGGTAAGAGCCGCTTAGTTGCCGGCGTAGAGAGCGAGCTTTGCAGACGCCAGCAGGATGCCAGTGGAAACGGCCAGCGGCATCGACATCTGCGCGAGCCAGTCGAGCCAGGTAAGCCTCTCCTTTGCCCACTGCGCCCCCGGCAGCGCTGGCCTTTGCCGCGCCCTATCAGCCGGTTCAAATCTTTATCTAGCCCCCGCCGGGGGAATCCCCTCTCTTACTTCCACGGCCATTCGGATATCGGGCCTTTACCACCAGCAGTCCGCGCTTTGGGGCTTTTACCGCAGGCCCTCGTCGCGCGACTTTAACGATGCGCACTTGGGCTGGACGATTTACGCGGGCCTCCCGCATCCTGGATTTTCGCGCGCAACCAACGACACTCGTCATCGCGCGCAGAGCCCCGGCGTCGCTTTCGCTTGTCTCTTTTATGCTCGAGAGCCGCGCATTTCGCGGAGCGGCGACGGAGCGCATAAAAGAGGAGCAGTAAGCCCGGAGAAAGGGGACGACGCGACGGGAGCTCGTTGGGAAGGATTTCAAATTTTCCACGGCCCGTAGCGGCTGGAATGTCGCTCGCGCGTATACGTCAGTCCCGGTGCGTCCCTGGGCGAGGCAGGGCCGCGAGGCCGGGGGGAGAAGAGACGGCCTCACAATCGGCTCTTCAATTATCCGCGTTCCCGAAGCTAGGCAGAAGGATGAGGAGGAGGAGAGAAGTGAGAAGGGAGGGGGGCTGCAGGCTGGCGCCAGTGCAACTTGGCCCGTGACGGGGGATGACGGAGGATGACGGAGGGGACAGACGGAATGCAATTTAGCGATTGGGTCGGGAGCGCACTCGCGCGCACTCCCTCGCACGGCTCTAGCGGGCAAGAGGAGAGCCAGTCGAGGCGGAGCCCCGAGCGAGGAGGAGAAGGAGGAGGTAAAAGCGAGTGTGTCAAAAGCATAAAGCAGCTGCGCGCTGGGGCCGCAGAGGCCTTCCTCCTTCTACCCCCCTCGCCCCGTCCACTGTACCCTCGACCCCCAGCGTCAACCGGTACGTCGTCGCTACTCTCTGCGAGCTCGTAAAGCTCCGGCACTTAATGTCGCCGCGTGTAAAGCAAGCACTGTCGGCGAGCCGTGTATGTGGGGGGGGGGGGTGAAGAAACGTAGATATGAGTTTTGCGACGAAGCAGCGGCAGTACAAGCAGCAGCACCGTCTTGTCCTCGCTGATATTGATGGCTTGAAATGGGTTGTAAAAGCCAGGTTAGAAGGTTCTCCTCGCACCCTCGAGTACATCCTCTCGAATGGATAAGACGTCTGCCTTTCGCTATCTCGGGAGCCGCTCGCGTAAATACGTGCTTTCTAATTGATATTGCGTCGAACAATTGTCGCAGTTGAATTTATTCGACATTTTAGCCTGAATTTCCGTTGGCCTTTGAGAGCCGAATATAAATGGGACATTTTATTGCGCCATCGAAGTGCGTAATCGAAATTTAACATATTGATTTGATTAATGCAAAAGCATTGATCAAATACATAATTTTATGTATATCCATCTATACGTACGCGTGTAATGAAATAATTTTCGTATTACTCGCGCGCGATTTGCATTAAAATTAATTTACGAAATTGTCATTCGCGCGTTGTGAACGAGAAAAGTTTTGCTGCAAGAGTAATTTTAAAAAACTCATACGCGAACTCACACACACACGCGCGTGCAACGTAACCAGTTGAAAAAAAAAGAGGATAACCAAGAAAAAATAGGGAACCTCACGAGCTTTACACGTGTCGCAAACAATTTCCGAAGAAAAAACTTCGAGTATCCTCAACATTACATACACAGACGTACGTGGGACCAGAAAAGTAAGAGAAAGTCTCTCTTTATCTTCCGAGCGAGTACAGAAGCAAAACGATTATCACTACGGCAAGCCAGAATTTTGCCGCTCTCGGCGAAAATCCACTCGAGCGCTGGATCAAAGTTTCGCAGCGGCATCGCAGTAGAAAATGGGCGCCGGAGTAGAGAAGAGCTGCGCCGTCGCGGAAAATAAAGACATCCTCGGCGTGCGGTTACGCGCTCGCTTGCCTCCCCCCGTCGTCGACGGTTTCTCCCTTAGCGTGCGCGGCATTTATCGCCCTTCTTATTTCGCCGCGTATAGAGAGGCTTGGCGCGAGAGGCTGCCGGCTGAGGAACGCCGGAGCGACATAAAGAGGCGCGGAGGCGAACGTCAAAGTGAAAACAAGATAAAGAGAGCCAGACCGGGGGAAGGGTAGAGCCTGAGCTCGGGGCCAGGAGGAGGGGGAGGGGGGAAATGAAAGCCGGCGGTGCGCGCTAGTGGCGGTTCTCTGTGCGTGTCGTTGCCCCCTCCCGCCCCTCCCCGAGGGAAAGTGGGAGAGACAAGCCAGGCAGACGTCTCGCGTAACTTTGCCCCGATATCTACTCCTCGCCGCTGCGCGTTATCAGTCCTCGGCCTCTCGTGACTCTTGGAGCGAGTTGCGAGCCCCCTCCTCACCCGCTGGGACGTACTCGGTCGAGCATCTCGCGGGATAAGACAGTCGTCAAAATTCCACCTGTCGCCGACCCTCTGGCTATAACCCACTAGACTAGTGCTTCTCTCTCTGGGGGGCGGGGGGCGGAGGCATAGGCCAGGGACGTCCGATTAGCCTGGCTGAGCAATTAATCAAGCGAGTCTTTACCCAACACCCATGCTTCCCCTGATCGTGCCGCGCGACTCTTGCGTTTCGACTTTGAAAATAAGCAGCTGAAAGTTTAGATACACTCGGCTTTTTTCGTCGAAGCCCCCCTCAGTAGCAGCAGCAGCAGCAGCGGCAGAGACGATGATAAATGAGACTCCAACGCGAATTGCCTCCTTTCACTCCCATTCAAATCCTACCCTTGCCAAGGTCAAACTGTCATGCATACATACGCCCGCGAGGCATTCATATTTGCCGGAGGGAGAGCTCTGACGCTCGCCTGCCTCATCAGCCGTGTAAATGAAGGGGTGAAGAGCTACAATACACGGATGTCGTCCCGCCTAGCCCCACCGACTATGTACATATGTTTTTTTTTCACGTACGACTGTTCTCCGATAAACGACGTTTTGTTTTCATTCTCTTCTTGCTGCCAGTTTATAGCTATAGCGTTATCATGGTTCGAGGACTAGCGGGAAATATGCAAACAAAAAATTGAATATGTATCAGTTAAGATTTGTCGCGGGCGATAAAATGAATTGTGCCGTTAAAATTGCGCCCGGCTAAAGTCGTAATTCTTTTGTTTCATCGCCGCCGAGATAAGGTAGATATAGCACGCGTCTTTTTCCTCGCAATTTCATGTTTATCCAAGTTATCGTTGTTTTCGCGCGCGAACCCGATTACTTTTTAATTGTTTTGCAGCCTGGCAAAAAACTTTTTTCCGCAGCGCAATACATGTGTAATAAAGTTCAAAGTAGCAAAGCAAAAGTCTCAAGGCGAACGGAATGTGCGTATAACAAAGGGGTAAAAGCGTTAAAAGGAGCGAATAAAAATTACTTTATCCTCTTAGCGCGAAAGTTGCGCGCCAGCGCGACGACGCGAGTGCGAGCTTGCGCTTCTTAACATTCACTAAGTCCGAGCTTAATTTGGTCGCCCCGTTTTTTTTTAAGTCAAAACGACATGGATATTTGTTTAAAAAGTTAAATATTTCAAGTTTCAATGAAAAAACCGCTGCTAACTACCTTAGCAGTATGCTTTCTCAGAGAACAATAACAATTTTGCTTTCTCAAAGAGAAAGCTTTGTAACGGTGAAAATTTTCG
>JAPYYQ010002083.1:0-23153 GCA_030522585.1 Anagyrus pseudococci | reverse complement strand
GTATTATACATGTAGTAAAATTCCTCTATACATCGAGTCTGTCCCCAAAAACCTATACAATATAGTAATTTTTACTTATACAAATCTATACGTGTAGCGTCCACAGCTCGAGGAAAGGCTCGCCTGTGTTTGCGCACGTGTGACACACGGGAGCAGTTTATACGCGCTGGGCTTGTTCTTTTTATCCTCTCTCCCTCTCTACACGCTACACCTCCTGTACGACGTAGTTTATAGAGGCGAATGATTACGGTTGAAATTACGACCGACTTACATATAGAGTCCGAGTAGTTTTCAATCTACTTCGAATATATTCCATTTGGATTTGTCCGACCGGATCCAATCCTTTATCTACTGATCCCGACGTTGATAGATTTACACGCATCCATCGACATTACCGTCGAACTACTCGAGAGGGGAGTCACAGTGTTGTGCCCACACGCGCGCTTGCTTGCTTGCAATCGTTATCGCCTCGAGCTAAAATCTTCTTTACGACTTTTTCCAGCAGTTTAAGCGTCATTTTCCCGGGCTATAAGAACACTGCAACACGCGCCATTATGCTGGGCTGAAAAGAGAAATCATTCGCAACAATACCAACACACACACAGAGCTTCTCTGACTCTTTACACTAGGCTCGCTCGGCGTGCACAATAGCCTTGCACGGGGTATAGGCGCACGTGTGCAAGCCTCGCTGCGTGGGAATCCGCGGCAATCGGCACCGGGCCATCGCGACCGATCGATCGCTTGCCTCAGATTCGTCCTGTCCCCGGGGCTATATAGAGTCAAGCTGGGACCGTTAGCGCAGCTCGAGCTTTTATCCCGCGCTCCTCTCTGCTCTCTGTCCACGCGATTCTTGGCTCTCGTTTGTTCTATATACGGCTTCCTCTTTGGCCCCGCGAGGCGCGTACTCTGCTTTCTGTTATCAGGTGGGAAGAGCCGGGAATCGCTTCTATTTTTTATTTTTATTTTTTTATTTTTTCTCCTACTTTATATTGTATTTCCGAGCGCGCGCGTGTGAGGGAAGGCTGCTGGAAAGTAATTTCCGGCTGCTGTTCCTTGCCATTGCTCCTGATTTATTTGCACTTGTAAGTGGGAATGAAAAAAAAAATAATTAATTACTCTCGACGGGGGATAAAATTGCGTTGAATTGCAATATTTAACTCCAACAAGAAGTCGAGAGTTAACAAACAAAAAAATGCTACAAAAAATGTTCACCGATCGTTAAACAAGAAAAAATATGACAAGAAACAAAAAAAAGTAACATCATCTTCCATACGGTAGCAGGTTATTTGTGTGTATACGTGATCAGGCGCGAAAAACAATAAACATCAGTATCCTCCTCTCGCTCTAGACCCTCTTGAGATAAACGATCGCGGGTAAACGGCAGAGGCATTTCATTATTTACCAGCCTGCGGCATTTTTTATCAAAGGCTCTCGTGGGGGGCTATGAAAAAGCTCGCATTGAAGAGGAAAAAAGAGACCTCGGCGTTTTTTCGCCTAATTGTACAGATCGTTAGAGGGAAAGAGAGAGAGAGAGAGAGAGAGAGAGAGAGAGAGAGAGAGAGAGAGAGAGAAGGTAAGACCTCTATATTCCCTTACCGGCCTCTTCAGTCTCCTCCTCCTCTCTCACGATTCCCGGTGCGAAAGCGTCAAAGCACATACAAAACGAGACGATGGCGCTGGGAAGCGGCTCAGCAATTACGGATTATGACGGGCTTCCCTCCCTCCCTTCCCCTTTACATCCTCTCACCCTCATCCAGTAGCTCCGCCGGAACTGCCTCGAGCGCAATTACGGTGTCGAGCACTCTCTCTCTCTCTCTCTCTCTTTCTCTTGTGAGTGAACTACTGCCGAGGAATCTTTTCTTTTCTCTCTAGCAAGCCGTCCCGATTAAACCTTCTCTGCCAAGATTGTGCGGTGGCGTGCATTAGAAAAAGTAGAGTTTTCGATTTTTTCCATGGTACTTTTTGCAAATTTTTAACGTTCAAAGATAAAAATAACAGAACGTAGTTATTGTAATTTGTATTTTTTACTGCTACTTTTCTTTCGTGAATTGGTATTGTAAGAGGCTCTCTACTTGAATGAACGTACCGTTTCTGAAAACGTAATCAGCTTGACAAAAAAAAAAAGATAAAAATAGAAAAAAAAGGAGGAAGAATAAAAAACAAATAACAAAACCTCTTTACGGTTCGCTTAATCACTAAAAAAAATAGTACACCAGTACTCCGGACTCCATCATCGAAACAAAACGACACCTCTCAACTGCTTACAATTTAATAACGTCAAAAGCCTCGCGTTTGATAAAAACGTCAGTTTAATAATAGAAATCATTGTGAAAACCTCTTATCGCCTTTTCATCGACAATTCACTTAACGAGAGAGAAACGAAAAAAAAAAACAATTTCCAGCAGATTATCAAATTCCCGCTTTCGTAGCCCGAACAATGCGCTCGAACAAGTCCCCCGACAAAAACGACGAAAAAAAAGAGAGAAATATGGAAAGGAGAACTAGTCCCACAGTCGAAGAAATCGACGGTGAAAAGCCAGGGGAATTGAAAGAAAAAAAAATCATTGTCGCGCGAGTCGCTCCCGCGACACCGAAAACCACCGAGGAAAACAACCATTGTCCCTTTGTCAGCAGGCCCGTACAAAAGATTTCCAAGGAAAAGACGCTATTCTTTTGCGCTGTCCCATTTAATTAGACGTATACCTTATCACGCAGTCTTTGCCAACCGTTCCCCTATCAGCTCCCACTCGCTAATTATAATGATTTTTATATTTATCCTTTCTCTAAAATATTCTTCAAACAATTCAATTTTAAATAAAAAAAATCGTATATCAATATATCGAAATCCACCCCCAATCCGACTAATCAATTATCATTTTTGTTACAGACACACCAATGTCGCCGACAGGGCCATCCTCGCCAAGTCAGGAAGGTTTATTCACGGACCTGCGGCTTCTCTCCTTGGAAAAGCAGCTCAACATCGAACAAAAGGTCCGTACATCTAATACGCATAACAAAGCAAACCAAACTTCCCCAGAAAGACAAAAAAAAAAGCAATACAGAAACACATATCTCAACTCCCATCTCAGCATGTACGATCCCAAGTCACTCGTTTATCATTTTGGTTTCTTGCTTCATCCGTCTCTCACCGAGGCCTCCAAGATCGATGTGCCTCCTCGTATCATCAATTATCTCGGCACACACGTGCGACTTAGCCTAAGACGAGCAAAGGCGCACGTGTGTACCTAAGCGCACACACTATCTCGTGCATACACTAGTAATCTAGGCTCGTTGTTACTTGCTGAGGTCACGTGGCCGAAGGGGGTGGTATAGGTGAGGAGAGGCGAGGGTCGCGCCCGCCCCCTAATCAGTTTAGTCAGCGGAGCTGCGCGGCTCTGCTTCTTCCGTGGCCGGAATACCTATCGATGTAGACCGAGACATTAGTCGGCCTCCCCTTTGCGCGCCGTTCGCCAGTCACTCTTTCTCCACCGTCTCGTTTACGCGCTAGTCTCGCTCTCGCTCTTGTTGATTCTTCTTCCTTCTCTTGTCATCATGGCGAAGTGGCTGCGAAAAAAGGTGTG
This sequence comes from Anagyrus pseudococci, assembly GCA_030522585.1. Taxonomy (NCBI): domain Eukaryota; kingdom Metazoa; phylum Arthropoda; class Insecta; order Hymenoptera; family Encyrtidae; genus Anagyrus; species Anagyrus pseudococci. The sequence goes on along the minus strand of JAPYYQ010002083.1, from coordinate 19,572 downwards.
CGCGTTTAAAAGTTTGCCCTCCCAAAGGGGGGGCTTGAATTTACCCTGTAAAATGGATATGTGACTTTGAGCCGCGCGTGTGTGTGTTTTAGCCACGCCGATGGGGCCGGACAGTGCGCCTCTTGTTTACGTAATATACAGGCGTTATTGATTTATTTATTTTTAAACTGCGAAAAGCACGGAAACTTTAGTGAAGACAAATTTTAAGTGCGCTGTTATACGTACGTGCATATACGACCAACTACGTGACGCTTCACCTATCAAGATGTCGGAGCAAAGAGTTGTTAAAGCCTCGCTCTTCTCCAAGGCAATATATGATTGAATTATACTTTGTTTATGGATAAATCAGCGTTTTTTGTTGGCTTTTAATGAGATTGCGCTCGGTATTAGACGTAACGAGATTATAATTATTAGAGGATAAGGATTTTTTTTTTCATTCAAGTTTATTATCACGGCCGTCTGAGCGGAACGTGTCTGTTACTACTGACTCGGCTAGATAGCGTGTTCTTTTGATAATTAAAATTCTGTCGTATATACGTATACAATGCCGTGCATTTTTTTATTGTGATCATTCTCCTGCAAAATATTAATAGTTTGCAATAATTGTTGACGTTATAAACGTACTCGTTAGCATAGTAGCGAGCAAAAAGATCCGTTTCAAAAAGTTTGTAAAAATATCTCGGAAAACCTCACCACCGACACATACGCATACACCCACAACAGCGGTCTACGTTGCGCGTTTCAAATCATATATAATCCGTACGAACTTTTTTCTCCCGTCTTTTCGAAGATAAAATTAGTACAAGAATACAACAATAATGACGCAAGATGTATCTCTGAACATTTTTATATTTAACACTTTTTTTTCTCTCTAAACATTACAAAAATAACTTTGCAATAATCGTCAGAGTCATATTTATTACTTGCTCGCGTTTTATTTCGCCTAAAACAAATTCAGCAAGGAAACTCTTTAAAGCCTGATTAGTACATTATCGGTATAAAACGACCATTAAATCGCCTGTTTCTTTCGTCTCTTTTTGCAACCAACACCACCTTCTCCCGTCATCCAGTTACAATTTCACAGTGCCTTCATCGGGAAATAAGGCAGCCAGACAGCATTAAAGTCGAACAACAGCCATTGAATAAACAAGTAATAATCACCCAACAATTATTACAATATTCAAATCCCAACAACTCGCCTAACACACGCGCAGAAGAAGAAAAAACCCCCTGTCGGACCATAAGAGCATTCACGTCAGCAGTCAAACGTATCACAACTTGCCAGCCGTCGAAAAAACAAATTAGCATGATGACGCGCGCTCGCGAGCGTCCACGTGTTGGGCTTTAGCGGAGCTAAAGGCGGTGTTCAGGTAACGTGAATGCGTCTTGTATTACCGGCGACGTGCGAACGCATTCACGAGTCCGTTACGCGTATATACGCGCTGAAAACGAGGCTTCGGCCGAGGTTACAACGCGAGCACACCGAGAGAGTGTATGCGTATACGCATAATGAAAACGTTGGCGCGAATACTGATAAGAGCGCGCGAGAGTAAGGCCGCTCATCGATAATAGTTTCGCCTTACCAAAGCTAAAATGTTTTTGTATGATAATCAAAAGCGTGTCTAGCCGGTGTGTATGTTTAAGAATGAAAGATTATGATTTTGAGATATGGCATTAAAGCGAGACTAAGCAGAGCGTCGTTAATGCTTGCTCAACAGGTGAAGCAGGGCGCGGAAAACATGATCCAGAGCCTGACGAGCGGCCACCGGGACAAGAAGCTACTCCAGGAGGCCCAGCAGATGCTCGACGATTCCCGGGCTAAAATCGAGTTCTTGCGCATGCGCATCATGAAGCTGAACCAGGCGCGAGAGCAGCAGCATGCACGCGGCGACGCGCCGGCACCGAACGGTGACGCAACCGGAAACAAAGGTAAGCCAAAGAGAAATAGAAGGAGAGAGCCACCGGCAGCCTCTTCCGCTCCTCCTCCTCCTCGTGCGGTCTCTCTTTCTCTGCCTTTTCAGGAGGCTTACTCTGCTTTTAACGTTTCCTCCATCTACGCTTGATTATGCAATGAGATCGCTATAACGCTCTGTTTTGTAAGGATTCGGTTTGTGTTTTTTTTTCTTCTTTTATTGGTTGGGGATCGTGACTTTTTTAGTTCGGGGCCGGGGGGGAGTAGAGCGATGAATCTTGAAGGATTCCGAGCTCTCGGTGATTACGTTTGCCATTCAAGGAATAAAGTTTTAGAAACTGTAATCTCGCATGAAACAACAAATCTCGATGATGTTGATATGATGTTGTTATATACGGACGATGCTGTCCCGTTCGGTTTATCTTGTTTATTTTCTTCGAAGGCAATTTTAAAACTTGCGCAAATCGGCTTATCGCCTTTTAATCGCGAGTCGCCGTTCGATCTTTAAATTACACGTATAAGTGTTTTCTCGTTGGAACATTACCACCGAGCATTAGCTATTAATGCGCGATGGAAAAATGGATAAAAAAAATAAGGTTTCTGCATGGAAAATGTTGAATTTTTCGTACTACTATTCCTTTTTTTTAAACTTATCAATTACGGTGTAATAACAAAAAAAACAGCGTTACAAGATTGTTTGTGCGATATTAATATAACCGACAGCAGAAATTACGTAGCGGCCCACATAAAGCGGCGGTTAATCGATAAATAATTGAAAACACCTGTTTTCCTTTTTTACGCTTTTCTCGCAAAATCCCGTTGGCTCGGTATGAGCTATTTAAAAAGCTACATCGTTGCCCGGCTCGATTGGCTCAACAAAATCGGTTAACTTTTAGAAGAAAAAAAGAGACACCCAACAAACTACAACAAACTCTCGGGCCAAGCTGTTGTACACACGGCTATGCCAGATGGCAAGATTGCAAGAAAATAGCGATTCATCCGAGAGATGTCCCGGGGTGCCGGGTACCGACAAATCGCGCGACATTTCGTCTCGATTTTTCAACGCTGAAATTAGACGCGCCAGTCTCGTTTCTCGCTCCTCGTCTACGACTAAACTCTCCGTTTTCCATTGTATACTTCGCAGCGGAACACGCACCAACCATTATCTTGCGAACTTTGACCGATACTTTCTTAATAGACGTCCATTTAGAAAGATCGATCGATGCTTCCCCCCCTGCGTCTTGGCATTTCAGCATCTATCATTTGATCGGTACAATCACTTCTTGCCCCCGCCGATTCGAAACGCATTTATCGAAGGAGAGAGAGGAAAAAAAGAACTTTCGCGCATCCATTATAATAATAACAATTTTACAAGCTCCGTTGCGCAACGCACGCGCGCATGTTAAAGCGTTTATCTAAATATCTCGCTCTCGTACAGTCGAGAGATACCAAATGGAAAACTAATCACTCGGTACATAAAACTTTCTATATCGCGGCGACAATTTAATTTCACAATTTTTACGCAACCCCGGTGTATCCACGCTAGTATCGCGCGTACACACATACAGCATATACGTAGACAATGCAACAGTCCATACGAACTGTCGCCGCGCCAAAAGTTCGCGCGGCAGTTTTTAACGGAAAAGCGCCGAGCCTGGCCGGAACTTGTTTGCCACGATGAACAATAGAGCCTCTCTCCCCCTATACCCGCAAGAGACTCGCGAAGATCAAATGTACCGGCTTACGTAAAGCCTGCCTACGATGCTACTTTTTTTTCTTCTTCAAAATCGCAATAATACCGCTCGGTCGGAAGCTCGTCGTAACGCGCGCGCGCTAAATATTCCTCGGGATTCCGTAACGCAGACCGACTAATTTGGCCCGAGAAATCGGGTAATTTGCCAGGCTACAGAAGTACGCGAGGAGGGGGGGGTCTACTACGAGCATTATTTCCGAGATTCTCGCGATTCGTTTCTTTTTTTCCCGACGCGACGGCGAAGGAAGTGATTCGTTACTTTTCCCTCTCTTTCTCGTACGTACGTATACGTACTGTTATTTGGATTAGCTCACAGAAGAGGGAGAGCTGAGGCTCGTTAGGCCTTAGTCCTCCGAGGGAAAAATAACAGTGCGGCTCTTTATTTTCCGCCGATATATATATACACACAGAGAGTCGAGAGTCGGTGAGCGGGCGCGCGCACTCGATGCTGTGCGCGCCGACCACGTGTGCTTCTCGCGCGCCCGAGAGACGCTTTAATGCGCCTTTTATGCTCTCGCTCGTCTCGCTTCAGGCCCCGGCGGTATATATAACTGCTCGTTTCTTCTTCTCCTCCTTCGTCTTCCTTTTATTTTTCTTCAAAACTTCAACGCTTATGATAGATTGCGCTGTTAAACAATATCGTTGAGTAACCAACGTCTGATAAACGTTATGCAGCCGGCCAGCGAGTCTCTAGCTCTCGCTTGTTATTAATGAAAATTCAAGTCATCAATTATACGCGGAATATTTGCAAATTCACGCGCTGATAATTTAGCAAATTAATGCTCTCTCTCTCTTGCGCATTTTGCGAAGGTGTTGAACCATATTAAATTGATTATTATTATTATCAACATACCAACTTCTTTTTTTTCCTTCCACTTGCAGTGAGGTACGAGCCGAATTTGGAGCTCGCGTTGGAGGAACGAGTCGAGGAGCTCCGACACAGGCTGCGAATCGAGGCGGCGGTCGTCGAGGGCGCGAAGAACGTTATACGTCTTCTTCAGAGTTCCAAAGTCGCCGACAAAAAGGCTCTGGCCGAGGTGAGTTTTTTTCTTTACAAGCCGATTTATCAATTTACCTGCGAGTACAAGAGGCAAGCTGACCAGAGCTAAATACATAATCGATTACGATACAGTCATTTTCAGCAGTATCGATTCATGTTGCTCACGAGAATAATCAGAGAGACCCAGTGTCTCTCTTTCTCGTTGCATAAGCGACGTTTTAACACCTGTTCTATAGGCCGTCGTTGTTCGGGTGCACAATACACAGCAGACTCTCATCCGCGTCAAATGAAATAAAAGACGGGCTTATATGCGCCCATAGCCCACGCGGCGGGCGATTCAGTGGCTGTGCACGACGGACGAGGGCCTGCTGCGCGCGGAGGTGTCGAGCTGCCGGCATCCTCATTGTTTCAGCTCGGCAAGGACGCCTCGGCTGGCCGCGTCGATAACACACAATTATAACACGCGACGGATAAACTCGTCCGCCTTTGGCTGGCCTTTCTCATTCTTATCGTGACTCTTCCGCGCTTCTCTAGCCGTTCGACACGCTCGATTTTCGATCGATAACCACAGTGAATAGACACGCTGGAATCCGCGAGTGGACAGTTTGTAATTTTAGACCAAGAAGAGGAAGCTATACTAGACCTATTCGACGTCTATATGATTTTATTGTTGCGATGTGGTAGTGAGCAGACAAGACAAGCGTGCGCGTGTGAAGGGGATACAGTACTGTCTTTTTAATTCGAGTGTCAACTGGCTCGTGACAACTTAATGTTGGAAGTAACGAGATACGTATATAGGTAAGTGCAATGTATTTTCTATGTTATAACGAGCTTTATTATTTGCAGAGAAAAGTGGACGCTTATACGAACGGCTGAGCTTGTGCGCGTAGTTTCAGGCTTACGTACACGTGATCGTGTAGCAATCAAGCGGATTCGCTTTTTTTTTTAATTTGATCGAAGTTTTAATAAAATTACTTTGAGACGATTGTGACCTCGATTTTCAAATGCGAGCGAAAGAACGAGATAAACTTGTAGGCACTTTCCAATGACCGTGAGAGAAAAAAAAAGAAATAGGCGGCGCTCCGGCTAATGACTATCTTTTTCCTCTCTTTTCACAACTTTCTCCAGCGTTTAATTCATTTTTCTCAAAACTTTCTTGAGCACCGGCAATTTGGCTATAGCTTTATCATTTCACGGGAGAATAACGAAGAACGAAGGGGGGAAAAGCCCGCGTGTTCTCGTAACAATCGGCATTCGTTATCTTCTTTCTTCATCTTTTTTCTTCCCTTCTTATATAGACGCTGACTAAGGATCGCTTACTTTAATTTGGTAACTTGAAATCCGCGCGCGAAGCTCGAATCGCACAAATAGAATACTAAAGACCGTGACTAATCCGACAACGCTTGTATATGTTACTGCGTTCTTGTTATGTGTGGCCTAAAATTAATTCTCGACCATAAAAATAATCGGTTTGCAAAACATTCAGTTCTCTCTCTCTCTTGTCATTATATCGATGTAAGCCATCCTAAACGCCGAGCTTTACATTTAACCAATCGCACATGCAACTCGTAATAATCACTGTCTCATAATAACATTACGTCGAATCTCCAATTGAATTCACCGCTCAGTATTCACACGAAAAAAAAGATAAAAAACGAAAAATTCGCGCTCACACGTAATCCGTCCTCCAATTTTAGACAGAGCTGAAAAGAAAACGCCGGGACTGCAGCGGCGCGAGATTAACAAAAAAGCGAAAGAAAAATTCCGGAGGAGGCGGAGGATCTTTCTAAACAGTCTATTTAAAAAAAGAACCCGCCAGCGGAATATACAGAGAGAAAGAGTGAGCGAGAGAGAGAGAGAGAGAAAGAGAGGGAAAGCTTGTCGTATGCGAGCGCGTATCTCGCAGCACGAAATTCCTGCTGTGGCGGAGGGTATATAGGCGCGCATTCCCTGTGCCGGCGGGGCGCGCCCGGCCCGCGCTGCCTCTCAAAATAGCCCCTCTCTCTCTCGCGACTGCGCCATACCTCCGGCTCTTTCTCTCTCTTTCTTCCTTCTTCTTCTACAGCGTCGTGTTTTCGGGTCGCGACGAGCGTGTACCCGCGTACCCTCGCTAGTAGCCGCGACTCCGCCGATAGATCGCGACCGATTAAACGAGAGAAAGAGAGAGAGAGAGGGTGAGAAAGACGAAAGGCCGGCTGACACGGGCGAGGCAGCCCGACGACAGATCCCCGCGTACCGAGGAGTAGTGGAGGACAGTGGGAAGAAGAAGAAGAGAAAAAAGTGCGCAGCCGGCCCAGATCAGCAGGCTATAGGAGCGAGGAGAAGTGCAGAGACTTTGCAGAGTCAAGGTTCTCTCGGCCAATAGCCGTCAGTCCGGCCTCTGGACGATCGTCCATTGTCAATATTGATATCGACGGAGATAAGCCGAAGAGTCGGTAGATTTTTGCCTCCCCCCTCTCCCCAATAGTCTTGCGTCATCCCGGCTGGAAATAGAGGGATGATGGAGAAGCGGAGATACGATATGCGATGCCGGGCTAGCGCGGAGTTACACAATGGAGTTATCAGCTGAACCTTTTGTTTGTTTTTTTGGGAAAAACTCGTGAGATCAGAGCTCCCCTTTTTTCCTCTGGCTCCGATGAGTTCCCCTGAAAGAGCATCGAGAGCCGGCGAAACTATCCTGTGTATTTCCACAACTTATGCAATACACAAAGCGCGATAAAGCCGACTCGGTCCCCTGACGCTCTCAATCACTGGCCTCTCTTTCTCTCGTGGCGTATACGTGTTGCGCCTCGTCAATAGTCGATACATAAAATAAACCCGATGCAAATACATTGTTGAATGAAAAAAAGCGATGGTGCGGTGCCAGTGTGGACCAAGTGGATGAAAAAGTACAGGTAGAGACAGAACACTGAGTTGATTGGCCCGCGCAGGCGGTTCAAGAGAGCCAGAGGGGGTGGGGAAGCTACAGCGATGTTCCGCGTGTCCAGGTGTATTCTGGGCTAGTAGTGCGTGTATACCGGCTGCTGGCGCTCCAAATTTACGTCGCGCTAATTATACCGCTGTCGCGTCGCGGAGGGAGACAGTTCTCTCTCTCTCTCCTCGTAAGAGCCTCTCGTGTACTAGTGTACCGTCAGACAGCCCAGGCAGTCTTGTCGTCAGAGTGGACCGAGCGCGGGCGTCCCGACGGCTTGTGACTAACCAAGCACCAACGGCTCGTGGATACTCCCGCGGTACTCGTGTCTACTCTTATAACCTGCAACCTGTCTTGTTGTCAGAATTGTCGTAAGTGCGTCGTAAGTGCATTTCTGCCAACAGGTGATTGAAGATACAAGTCCAAGGATTTTAAGGATTCGAATAGCTGGGATTCGTCTGGAAGTGGATTGTGATCGAATTTGGTTAATTGATCGTTGCCGAAGAGAACGAGCTGCCCATTGTGTTGTATATCGTCCAAAAATAAAATGTGCATACCTGGAATCGCGGGTTACCCAATACACGCGCATACAGTCGCACCTCACTAAGCAACGGCCTAGTTATAAGAGGTGCGAAACGGGCGTCTCTCGCACGCGTGAGAGAGCAGCAGCAACTGCCGGTGCTACTAATCAACGGGGCATTGCGTAGACTCCGGTCTAAAAATGTAGCGAGAGAAAGAACGAGAGAGACTGAAATCTGGACCAGAGCTCACAGCCGGGGCATATTGCAACGCTCAAGACACGCGCTCTCTCTCCTGCCTCCCGACCACCCTCTCTCTACATCTCGGCAAGAGTGTGTCACCCGAATCGAGGTTTATTGGGTGCAAAAGGCCAACGGAGGAGGGGAAGGGATTTCCAGGGGGGGAGCCGGGCAATCTAGAGCAGAGGATGAACCGGAGGCGGAGGTGACGGGCCGCCGGCCCCTTCCTTCCCCCCAGGCATGTACAGCCGAGACACCTTCGGCACGAGCAGCAGTAGCAACAGCAGCAGCAGCACTAGCACCGCCGCCAATGCGCCAAATCAGCCGCAGCAGCCGTCCAGCCAAGCGAGCCCGTGGTCAGTGCGCGCCGAGTTCACGATCCACCGAGCCGACGCCGCTGGGAGCCCAGTAGCCGCGACGACGCGGAGCGCGAGCATCGTCCCGACGACCGGCTCGAGCGGCGTCCTCATGACCTACAGCTTCACCCCGAGCCCGACGTACGCCTGCCAGCCGGGCGGCTGGTGCGCGCCCGGGCCGAGTCCACCGGGCTACGGCTTCCGGCGCGGCAACCTCGTCTTCACCTCGACGCCCCCGGCGCGGCGGCCGCTCCACCAGCTGCCCGTCCGGTCGCACACGATACCCCGGACCGGGCACTCCCAGCCGAGCGACTCGGGCTACGCGAGCGAGCAGCCGCAGAGCAGCAGCCTGCCCTCCTCGCGGCAGCCGTCGAGCGAGCGCCGCTGCAAGAGCACCTACAGCATCGTCCTCTCGACCGGCAGCCAGCGGCTCCTCGCTCAAGCCTACCCGAGGCCCTGGAGCTCCTATCAGCAGCAGCAGCAGCTGGCGTCGACGCCCTGCTGCCGATTCAGCGCCGTGCCCGAGGTCTGCGAGGACTGCGCCGAGGCCGGGGCCAGACCCCACGCGACCCACTTCTGCACGCGGCTGCACGAGCGGCAGGCCAGCCCGAAGATCCCGGCGACGACTACGACGACGACGACGGCAGCTGCCAGTAGGGATGTCGCCTCGCAGACGACGGACATCGAGTCCCAGGAATCGCCGCTGCTCCAGCGGAGGAAGATCAGGCGGAAGGCCCAGTCGACGACGACTCCTCCCGGCTCCACCGCCAGAGACGAGCTAAGGGATACCAATGTAAGCCCTACTCCCCCCCCCCCTTTGTTCTTCTTCTTATTCTGCATCTTGCTCCTATTCGCTCTTCTCCAGGCTCGCGCAACCCACTCTCTCGCAACTGCGTGTCTCTCGGCAGCTCCGTGCTTCCCGAATTAGCCGAGTGTGCCAGCAGCAGAATGTCCTCCTACTCCTTTACCTCGCGCCTCCACGGCTTTGATTTTTATACGCCAGCGTAACGCTCTCTCTCTCTCTCTCTCTCTCTCTCTGTGCTCTGCTCCCCAGAGCCGCTCTGCTATTCATAGCCGATGACGTGGACTAATTTTGGAATTCCGCTCTTTGCGAGAGAGAAAGACCGAGAAACCTCTCTCTCGCACTCGAGCGCTTATGCACGTGACGTGAATTAGCCCGATAATAAAGCGCTTCTCTGCCTCGACTCTCGCTTCCTTCACTCTCTTTTCCATCCGCAAACGTAACCCCGTTAAAACCGAGATTCTGTGAATGAGGTGCGGGGGAATGTTTTCGTTTTGAGATCTGCACGTCTTCCATTCATGGATATATCGATGACCCGGCATGATTTTGCACAAAATAACAAGGCAGTTTTTCCTATTAACAACGATCAATGGAGAAGGACAGTGGAAAAGTTTGACCGACTGAATTTCAGATTGGTCGGACCTCGAAACTAGGAGGAGCCAGAGGAGTGAGAAGCCCAACGCCCGGGCCGGAGCGAAGCGCGACCGACGACACGACGACGTCCTCGAACGCGAGCACGACGAGGAAGAACACGAGGGACAACGAGCAGAACGACCAAGACGACAACGAGGAAGACAACGACGAGGAAGAGGAGGATGGGAGCGATAAACCGAAGCGCACCGTTCACATCGACGTCTACTGCACGGGCAGCGACGACGAGGACGACGAAGTGGAAGAGGAGGACGACGACGAGTCGAGCACGAGCAGTACGGAGGAGGAAGGCCTGTCGAACGCCGCGAGTCCGTCGACGGTGTTCGAAGCCGACGACGTCCGCATAACCCACAGCCAGGCTCGAGCGGGCACGCTGCCCCGGGGCTTCCAGGACGAGCGGGCGTTCCTGAAGCGAGCGAGCGAGCGTCGCTGCGCGAGCTTCCGACGGGCCCCGATGCGCATGCCCTCGCTCGCGAGCTCCAAGGGCTACGAGAGCGACGAGCTGCTGAGCTCGCTCTACCCCTCGCAGTTCAGCTCGTACAGCCGGCTGAGGGACTTCGAGTCGCCGGCTGCCTGGTCGGCGGCCTCCTCGAGCGCCGGCCTCGGGCCCGCCGACGAGGACTCGGCCTCGGCCACCTCCTGGAAGGACACCGCATCGGAGCTGGACTCGCTGAGGGCGAGCAAGGCCAGCATCGCCACCACCGGCTGCGACAGCCTCGAGCACGCGGACTCGCTCGAGCGCGTGCGCAGACTCGACGGCTGGCTCAGGCCCAAGAGCTGGAGGTCGCCGCATCTAGAGCGCCGCAATCTACTCCAGAGCAGATCCCTCCAGCCGGACAGGCTTAATCCTGTAGTCAAGCCAGACGTATGGAGCTCGAGGAGCAGTCTCGACGATGATGAAGACGAGGATGACTCGGACGAGGAGGTCGGATGGAGCTTTGTGTCCAGCGAGGGCAGCGCGAGTGTCGTGCAGGGCAAGCTCGTCCTACCGGCAACTACCGGGAACAATGTACCAACGAACGCACCGTCGAATCCAGTCTCCGAGCCGACTACGGACGGAGAGGGCCCTGGGCGGGTGGTCCGGCCAGCTGGTCACTTCAGGGAGAGAATTGGCCCGTTTGGCTCGGCCAGCCCCTCGCCGCCACCGTCGAGGATAGAGTCGCGCGTCACCTCGCCTTTCACTACGCCCCAGGGCGAACGAACCGACCACATAATCAAGGCGTCGATATTCGGTAGAGTGGTCAGCACCTTCCGCAAGCCTGGGCATCACATTGGCCCGGCTAAGAATCCGGCCTGCTCCTGCGAGCATTGTCGGAGGCACTTCGAGGAGGTAGCCGCGGCCAGGGCGCGCTCGAGGTCCATCGATGTTAATGAGCGAAGGAACGGCTCGAGAGCGTCTAGTGTCGTTAATTGAGTCAAGCTTTGGCTTATGCTTTCTTCGGGGGTTTCCAGTTCTCTCAAACGAGCGAACGGATGAAGGAGGAATTCTGCTGAGAATCGTGCGCGAAGGTTGTGCTAGCAATCTCGGGTTTGGGGTTTACGCTTAACAGGCTTTTTTTTACTCACGAGCTTATACACTTTGACGGATGAATTTTTAAATAGAAGGAAAAGAAATTAATGTCAGTTTGAAACTTGATTAAAGAGTTTCCAACTGACACTCGTTCCGATGTGATATGTTTCTCTTCATTTTTTGCCTGTAATTATTGTAATTACTTTTTTTTCTATAATTGCAATGTTGTTATGTAACGAGGTGGAATAAATTGATGACGGACAGACTCGACATATGCATTTGAATACGGCTCTTAAGTGGAATTTTGAATTTTTGTTGGCAACGGGGATAATTTAATGTGATCGACGAAGAAAGTACGATATGCGAGAAGAAAAAATTGCATGCAAGATTTGTAATATTGTTATTTTACGAATGATTGCTCGAATTAATTTTTTTTTATACGACCTTATCTACACGCAAGAGATATATTGAAATAAAATGATGTTTTATTCGCGTATATCTTTTATTAGCCACGAACAACGAACCTACCGCTGTTGAATAAATAATAATTTTACAAGTACAATTTATATGAGTGATGTATATTCCAATGTACGTAAAGATTGTATTTATTATTAAGAATTTACTAAACATTCTGCTTTGTAATTGCACGCATTTATAAGTAATAATTATACAATTAAAAATAAACCTATTATTACGTATTAAATAAATATTAATAATCTCGTTATCAAAGACGTAATCATTTTTCCCCGATTCAACATTTAATTCCCTCAACTTATCAGTTTTATATACACCCAGGTATTTAATTTATGTCAGCTTGCCTACTCGATCTGGTAAAAACTCAATATACAATTATAACATTCTCGTTCCAAAATACGAATATCTCATTGTAAACACACCCACAGGCACAAGCGAGCTTATCCGAGTCGAGTCGCAAGTTGGATCTGCTGCGGCTGTCGCTGGAGCTGCGTCGTCAGGAGCTTCCAACCGATAGCGCGATCGGCGCTCAACTCAAGCGCGAGCTTGCCAGTGTCCAGTCGGCCAGTCCGATCCCCGTCACCTACACCTCGCTCCAGCCGTTCCGAGGACCACTCGAGGGCCGGACCACCGTACCCGCGTCCGTCTCGAGGTGCGCCGCCGTCACCGGTCAGCTTGAGGTGAGTTTCATTTGTTTCAATCTACATGTGTTCTTCATCACCTGGACTTATAAGGATGTTTTTGAATAACACGCGATTCTGTTTGATCTTACAGGTGAGGCTAATGGGATGCCAAGACTTGCTGGAAGACGTTCCAGGACGAACGAGACGAGAGCATCCCGCGAGCCCGGATCTGCGCAGCTTCGTCAAGGGTGTGACGGGCCGCAGTTCCAGCAAGTCCTACAGTGTTAAAGACGAAACGAGCAGTGAGTCTAGAGAAAAATAAAGGAAAAAATCGTCTCCCGTCGGTTGACACCTACTAACTAATTCTCTTTATAGACGACATAATGGCCATGATAAAGCTGGACAACGTGACGGTGGCGCAGACGAGCTGGCGGCCGTGCTCGCAACAGGCCTGGGACCAGAGGTTCTCGATCGAACTCGACAAGTCGCGCGAGCTCGAGATCGGCATCTACTGGAAGGACTGGCGATCGCTCTGCGCCGTCAAGTTCCTGCGGCTCGAGGAGTTCATCGACGACGTGCGCCACGGCATGGCCCTGCAGCTCGAGCCCCAGGGCCTCCTCTTCGCCGAGATCAAGTTCCTCAATCCGATGATATCGCGCAAGCCGAAGCTCCAGCGCCAGCGCAAGATATTCAAGCAGCAGGTGAAGAACTTCCCGCGCGCCAACCAGATGAACATCAACGTCGCCACCTGGGGCAGGCTGCTCAAGCGATCCGCACCCTCGCTCAGCAGCAACAACAGACGCGAGTCCGAGAGTCCACCCACGGGTGCGTATGAAACACCTCTATACCTCGACCTTTCACTACTCTCGCTGCGGTTCAGGCTTAATAATTTCGCGCTGGTATTTGCAGGCCCCCAGCCGACTCAGCTGGTCTTCGACACCTCGACCGAGGACAAGCAGGAGACGCCGGGCGAGCTGCCAGATCCGGAGAAGGGCGGCCTAGGTGGCACGCGGCCCCTCGGCATGTCCCACTCGACCTCCTCATCCTCCTCGGCGGCCGAGAGCCACGGCAGTCTAGCCGGCTCGTCCGCCGGAAGCGGGCCCGCCGTTGTAACGTCCGTCACCGCCGTCTCCGCTCCCAACAACGCCAGTAACGTCAGCAGCTCTTCCTCGACGTCGTTGCCCCATCCGCCGGATCATCCGCCCCCACCGCCACCTGTCGCTAAGAAGCCGACGACACCCGCCCCGCCACCCCCGTGCAAGGTCGACCAGGAGGTAAGTGGACCGAGGCTGTCTAAAACTGCCACAGCTAATGTAGTCGGGTGGCACACTCTATTCACTTTTACGATTATTACGGCTAGAAGTTTTCAGAGGAGGCACTGTCTTTTATTGTAGCGTGCACAAGTATGCACTGTACTGTCAATTTGTTTTTTCTAATGTATACACTTGGTTTATTGTTGATTAGACACAAAGGAACAAAAAACGATTTCTTATGACCAAGAAATTATTAACGATTTAGTGGTAGAGTAATTTTTTACGCTTTCTACTCGGGTTATTATTTTAGTTGTTAAATCGGTAGTAGATTCACACGGCAGTTTTTACCGTTAAAGAATAGTGCAAGTAATATTGGTTACGGGTTCTTTAATTAAAAATCTTAATATATATCTATTGACGTATTAAGGTTTAAAGTAGTAACTGTCAGTTGTCCTACATAAACATGAAATATAATATAACTTTAACAATTAATCAACCATAACAGCATATTTAAATTAAAAAGTAACGAAGATTATAACTTTTTTTTCTTTTTTTAAATGAAAGCAAATAATTATTTATGCTAAAGCGCTCTTTAACGATACATTATTAACAGGTTAAGGGTTGACCGAGACGTAAGATAACAAGGCGTTATCTTGCCTAGTGACTCAATGCACATTAATGCAAAGATCTAATTTTAATTTATTCCTCAAACAAAAATAGATCTTCAAGTAATTCAATCTTTGGAAAAAATGTAACCCTTAACCTGCAGTTATTTTAAAAATTTTTAACATAACTCTGACGAGAACAATGTAACTAGTACGAAAAAAATCGTCAGAAACATTTTCTTTTCTTCCAAAACAGTAACGCACACATGAAACACAGACTGTAAAACACTTTGTCGTCGTTTAAAAATAAAAAATTCAATAAAACACCTTTTAAAATAATCTACCTATATACAATATTACGACAGTAGACGTCAGACTGCAGGTGTCAAAATAAAGAAAAAAAGAGAATAATAAGAAAAAAGTGAACTAGACGTAGTAAAAAAAAAGAGAGGACTCTGGGGGGAGGTTAAAGCGAGCCAAGGCCGCAGAGAATATTAATAACGTAAAAGGAAGGAAGGAAGAGAGGTGCATTACAATTTTGGGGGGCGCTGGGTAGTTGCAGAGCGCGTTGCGGGAGTTCGACTTTCTACTGAGGGAGGAGAGGTCGGGGCACCAGGGGGCTAGTCTAAGGCCCCTCGTCACGGAGCCCAGGCCCGTGCTGATAGCGCCGCCCTCCCCGCGCACACCCTCGCCCCAGCCCGTCGTCGAGTTCCCTGAGGACGAGGTACACTGGCGGATCGCGGATAGCCGCTCTTCTCAATCCACCACAAACGCCTGTTTATATAACCCGCTGTTGTTTTCTTTTTTTATGATCTGCTGATGCTGCATGGGATTAGTTGACAAAGACTTTTTTTTTTTTATAAACTTTACCAGCGAACGACGCTTGGGTGTGTTTGAATAGTGCTTTAGTGCCTGCTGCGCTTTTTTTTCTAGCTTCGCTAAACTCGAGTTGAGACGATTCGAGATTTCTTGGAAGGTTTTTGTATAGTTTTAATCTAGGTCGCGCTGTCTCTTTGGCATATATATATATATTCTTGATATTGTTCGGTAGGCGGACTATTGTTTATTTTTAACTTGTAGATAATTGTATTCAGCAGTGATTACGAGACGATACTGTATTACAATGTTGGACGTGAATGACTGATAGAATTGATGTTTTTACAAACAAAATTAATAAACGCCGTTAAATTAAAAGAAAAAAAACACGAGACTTATCGTTATGATGTAAAGTCAAAATATAAATCAAAGTCGGAAAAATTATATCTGGCTGCTTGGCTACTCTTGCTTTTCATTAACCCCGCTTGCATGATATTTGCTTTTTGCTTTTATTTAATGTGGACTAACAATTGGTAAATCGGTATGGATAAATGTGAGAAGGGATTTAATCAAAATTTAGTGTATACAAATAAAACTTTATTTTAGTGGCTGTGTTATCATCAAAGTACAAGTTACAATTACATGAATGTTGCATGAAAAATACCGTTAACGATTTTAAATAAATGTTTTCAGTTGTAGTTTCACCCGGAAGTAGACTGTACATGCATACATTTCCATTATTTTTCTTCGACATAAAACCATTATTGTACAAAAATATCAGTCTTCCGCATAATACATTTCTCATTCGAAAAGAAAAAAAATCTTAAAATCACCAAATCTTACATTATCATAAAAAAAACAAACACCACCACGTCATACAAAATTGTGTCGGAGGAGTGTGTTCGCCATTCATAAAAAAAAAAAAAAACAAAATCATAATCGAAGGTCGCCCATACACGAGAATCAATGCTGGTCGTTAACCCGGCGCATCCGCACGTATATATCGGCTGTGTTGAGAGCTTGGCGCAGTCGGGCGTCTCGCGAACAAAGCCGTCATTGTCATTAACAATACATACACCTCCGGCTATACACACGCCGAAGAAAGAGACGCGGCACATATTCTGTATCATCCACTTTGTACATGCATATACCAACATATATACTGTGTTACAGCGAATTAACAAAAAAAGTCCGATACAGACGATTGTTCGATCGCTCTTTTCGCTTATAGACCAGGCAACGATGGAATTGACATTGTAACCAAGGCCGTGTCGCTCGCGTGAAAAAAAAACCGACTGTTTTTTTGTATATTACACAACATTCATCCCAAAATTCTCAAAAGACGTGTTATCAAGAAAACGTCAATTCCATCGTTTGCATGAAAAAAGACGATCCGAACAATCGGTCGCTTTGTAAATAAGCGAACAAAAAAATGGAGGCTAATCGGCGCATCCGATTTCGGCAGGTGTCGTACGAGATACCAGCCGCGTCGCGGCCGCTCCAGTACCGGGACAGCGCGTACGAGTCGCGCCGGCACTCCCAGCTAACGACGGTCGGCATGAGCCTGGAGAACTTCAAGCTCCGCTCGGTCCTCGGACGCGGTCACTTCGGCAAGGTCATACTCTCGCAGTACAAGAACACCGGCGAGTACTTTGCGATCAAGGCACTCAAGAAGGGCGACATTATCGCTCGGGACGAGGTAGAGTCGTTGCTGTCGGAGAAGCGGATCTTCGAGGTCGCCAACGCCACGAGGCATCCCTTCCTCGTCAATCTCTTCGCTTGCTTCCAGACCGAGGTGTGTATGAAAAAAAAAATTTTTCTTCGAGTCTCCTCGACTTTGTATTTCACTGTATGGCGTTGTTTGTTCCAGGCGCACGTTTGCTTCGTGATGGAGTACGCGGCCGGTGGGGATCTCATGATGCACATCCACGCGGACGTGTTCGGCGAGCCGCGGGCGGTATTCTACGCCGCCTGCGTCGTCCTTGGACTGCAGTACCTCCACGAGAGTCGCATCATCTACAGGTGATTACGAGAAACAAGCCAATCGAAGTAGATGTAAGAGAAGGAGTTTAACGCGCTGTTCTTGGCAATTTCGCAGAGACTTGAAGCTGGACAATCTGCTGCTGGACACCGAGGGCTACGTCAAGATCGCGGACTTTGGGCTCTGCAAGGAGGGCATGGGCTACGGCGATCGCACCGGCACATTCTGCGGCACCCCGGAGTTCCTCGCTCCCGAGGTCCTTACCGAGACCTCCTACACCCGAGCCGTCGACTGGTGGGGACTCGGGGTCCTCATATTCGAAATGCTCGTAGGAGAGGTGAGTTAAAAGCCGACTCTTGAAACGAATCAATTGGAATTGTTGTAATTATTGGGATTTCTTTTCAGTCTCCCTTCCCCGGTGACGACGAGGAGGAAGTCTTTGACTCTATTGTCAACGATGAAGTTCGATATCCGCGCTTCCTCTCGCTCGAGGCCATTGCTATCATGAGAAGAGTGAGTTTTGAGTTTTCTTGCATACCGACTTGCATGAAGTTCAATATTGATTAATTATCTTGTTCTCAGTTGTTGAGGAAGAATCCGGACAGGAGATTGGGAAGCAGCGAACGAGACGCGGAGGACGTGAAGAAACAGGCGTTCTTCAGGCACATCAACTGGGACGACTTGCTTCTGAGGCGCGTCAAGCCGCCATTTGTCCCTACGATTGTAAGTATAACCATTACTCTTTGCCCACCAGGCGCGATATTTCGATGAAAACGACGAGTCGCGTATTTCTCGCTCTGTCTATCAATTTCTAAATTGAGATTTGTGAAATCTTAACAGGCCCAAAATCTTCGGTTCTTTAAAACAAATGTAAGGCTTTACTAATTGTAAAATTGTCGATCGATTCCGATCGTTTAACCCAAAAGTTCTATAATTGTGGTAAATAACTCGTGAAATTTCATTGCATATAAACGAAAATGATCATGTGGACTCTCATGAAGTATCATTAATTATTACTGTCATTTGTATACCCTCGTGTGGATTTTATTGTATTGATCAAAGTGATAAAAAAATGTTGCATGTCTTATTTGCAATACCTAATCCCATGTATAATGTAGAGCATTGTGTAATTAAAAACAAAAAACTACTTTTCAACAGGAATCCGTAGAGGACGTTAGCAACTTTGATGAAGAATTTACATCGGAGAAACCTCAGCTTACGCCACCTAAAGATCCTCGACCACTCAGCGATCTGGAACAAGCTCTGTTCAGGGACTTTACTTATATGGCCGACTGGTGCTAGCCAAAATTGAATGGAATAAGGCAAATTTGAGTAGACAAAAACTTTTGAATGAAAAGAAAAAAAAAAGAAAAATGATGAAATGGAGCTGTTTTTCATACACATTTGTCGTTTCACAAGTGATTCAGATTTAAAAAGAGATCCTCACTTACTCATTTGTAACAAGATACATTAATTATTTGTATAGTTTTTATATTTTAATTGCATGTTATAGTACGACCTTTTTACACTTTACACGCTGCTACGTGTTAATAGAAATTGTAGAACAGGAAAAAAAGGTAGTAAAAGTGAGGACTACGCAATTGTGATTTGTGAAAGTTCTATGTGGCAGTGTGAACTTTCTTTAAAAAAAAAGTGGTCAAGTTTCTGTCGTTGTTGTGACGAGAGTTAAGCATCACGTTTTTAATCTTGCACATAATGCATGAATGTAGTAAATAATATTAAAAGTTCGCATAGTCTACTGTAAAAAGTGTGCGTGTGAGTATGTGTGTGTGTGTGTGTGTGTGTGTGATGGTTAAGATGAAATTTATATTTATATATAATCTTTATTTGTATAAGCAATTTTTTTTGTATTCTGTGTACAGTCTAAAAAACAAACTAGAGAAAAGTCGCCAAAAGAAGATTCATAAACGTCAAGATCATTCAGAGATTAATAATAAAAATATTAATTGTAAATCTTTATATTTGGAGATTAAAATGAAATTGCATGAGAGATAGCCATTTCTCAGAGCGCAGCTTGAATGTTAGCAAATAAGTATTGTATTTGTTAAAGTCGAAATTTTATGATTTTTATGAGATACACGTTTTTACGCAGATTATGTTTAAGTCTTATAAAGCAGCACGAAATCAAAGAACAAATTGCACGTAA
>JAPYYQ010002082.1:0-40626 GCA_030522585.1 Anagyrus pseudococci | reverse complement strand
ACTCTCGCGAAGCTAAGACGTTGTAATTGAATCGTTCTTCATTAAACATATTTTATATTAAGTAATTGTATTATTCATTTTCCCAATACATTACACGATGCCTTTTACGCATTTACGTTTTTTTAAACGTTTGAAATAATTAATAACTCTCAACTTATTATTTTTTTATTTTATCGATGAATTTAATTGATATTAAGGAAAAAATTGATGGTAATATCGTCGTAATAACATGATAAAATTTTAGCGAAATAAAATGCATATTATCGATTACAATAAGTTTAAATTATATCAAGGGTCACATTTGAATTTTTTTGCGTGATTCTTATTACTTTACTTTATTAAAAACATCAAAAATTTTCAAGTTTTATTTTTGGTTTTTAATTAAAATTATAGAAAATAAAGAAACAATTACTTAAACTTTCGCGCTAGTCATATCGAGAAAACTATATACATTACGTTACGCACGACGTAACTTTCTAAACGTAAGAATTTTTGACAATTTTGATAATAAAGCATATTTAAAAATGAAAGACATTTAATTTTTTTAAATCAGAAAAGCAGTAAACATTTATAGCTGCTTTTACTTTCAACATAATTGATATTCAGTGTAGAAATTGATTTTTATTTTTATAATACCTGGTAACAAACCTAACCTGTGAGTAATACAAACAATCATCATTTTCATGTCCTTATTTAGTCATAAATCACTGTGTATTCATAATCTTTTAATTTTCAATATTAAATATTTTGAAACTATATAAAATGATATTTTGCATATTTCAGTAAGATCTACAAGTCAATTATAATGGTACATATTTAAATTGACTTAAATAAACAATTTAAATATGAGTAGCTCTGACTTTCTTAATGTGGTTGTGACAAATTCCAATAATTCATCTTATTCTGTTGAACGACGGTTTAAGAAAGATGTAACCATCAAAGAATTCAAAGATAAATTAGAACTTCTTGTTGGATGTCAATCAAATGCTATGAGGCTTGAAGTTTATAATAAAAATGATGATGTTGTTTGTAAGCCCAATGAAAGTGATCGTACGTTGGCTTCATATCCAATAGAAGATGGAATGCGAGTGCATGTTGTTGGTGATGCAGAGCAACCCACAGAGGAAGTTGAAAAATTTGAGTTATCCGAAGAAGAGTATGCAAAAAGATCAGATACATTACAAGCATTTTTAAAAGAAAACAAATTAGGAAAATACAATGAAGAAGAATCAAAGAAACGAGAAGAGCAGAAACAGCGAGAATTGGAAAATGAAGAACGTCTACTTAGTGCCATGAAAGTTGGTGATAGATGTGAAGTAAGTGTTCCTGGCAATCCAAAGAGAAGAGCAACTGTAATGTATATTGGAAAAACTCATTTTAAACCTGGTAATTGGGTTGGAGTTAAGTACGATGAGCCTTTTGGTAAAAATGATGGATCAGTTGCTGGAAAAAAATACTTTGAATGCCTTGATAAGTATGGAGGATTTGTCAGGCCAACAAGCATACAAGTTGGTGATTTCCCAGAAGAACCTTTTGACTTGAACGAAGAATTATAAAATTTGCATTATCATTTTAGTTTAGTGCATTGCTTGAAGCAATAAAAAAAATGCTGTCTAAAGAATGTATCAATTGTATTTATAAGTTTTATATTGCAAATTAATAAATTATGCATCTTTTTACCATGAATTTATTTTTTTCTGATTGTTTAGAATTATTTTTACAAAGTTATTTTAAACAAATTAATATCATTTATGACGTAACGTACGCTTAAAAACGACCGATTTTATTAAATTTTTTTAACGTCCTTTTATTTTCATTAAGAAGAAACGTGTTGGTCAAGGTCTTCATAATAATCGCACACTGTGAGATCGGTAAGAAAGATTATGGATCAATAGTGCCGCAAGAACAAGTTTAAAACTACCCGCTCGAGACGCTTTCAAGTAAAAATTTCCTGTCTACCGTATTCGACAAATATGTTGCGTTTACGGCTACTATACGTTGAGCGAATGGGTGTACTGCCAGTATAAGCCGGTTCATCTTGACGTTTATCATCTCGTTTTCTCCTACAACCAGATCGGTAAAAACTACTTGTTATCAGTGTCTATTCAAAAGTTTTTTTCTCCAAAATATATTCCAAAAAGAGTGTTAATCCTCGCGGCAACATTTTTAATATCGTTGGTTGTAGCGTCGTTGCATGAGTGGCCCACTCATTTTAGAGATCGACGTATCCGGGTGTACTTCGTTGCGTCAACAATGCTCGCTCGGCTATAATCAACAATGACGACACTTATCTAAGTGCGTAATTTATCAGTAGTTAAAAGCTTTCTTCTACGTCGTGCCTTACCCACCAACTCCAGTGATTCCGATCAACAAAAATTCACTCGAGCCAATAGACCGAGTCCCGAATAAAAAAAAAATCGGTTCTAATGAGAGTCCAGTGTCGTTGGTTCGCCGGTCCGCATAATAAAAGTAAACAATTGACGCAATGCTATAACCTCATCTCGGCCTACGTAAACAAACATCCTCAAAATTTGCAGTTCGTTAAAAGCCACAGCATCAGGTCGTTCTCCAAATTATCAAGTAGCCCGTCGCACCAAAGCACCAGCATGGACGTGGACGCGAATCTGACGGCGAGCGCTAAGAAGGACCTGTGCCAAGTGCTCGACGAGGCTCTGTGCTCGGTCATGCCGAACGAGCTCGCGAAGAAGCGCATGAGCTTCGACGGCTGCAGGCTGCACGTGGCCGGTGAGAGGTACGTGCTGTCGGAGAGCGTCTACCTCGTGGGCTTCGGCAAGGCGGTCGCGAGCATGGCGGTCGTGCTCGACGAGATGCTCGAGGGTAGCACGAGCGCCATCATCAAGGGCATAATGTCCGTGCCGGAGAACATGACGAAGCTCCTCGACCAGCCGGAGCAGCTGAGCATTTCCGGGGAGAGCTTTCCCGGCTTGAACGAGATGCGCGAGGTCGAGATACAGGAGATCACGAAACTCGGCAACGACTGCCGCATCGATCGCAGGGAGGGCGCCAAGGACAATAAGCCCGATGATAAAGCTCGCATCACCACCGGCTGCATAATCCAGCTTGCCAAGTCGCTGACGAAGGACGACACGCTGATCGTTCTCATGTCCGGAGGTGGCTCGGCTTTGCTAGTCGCTCCAAAGCCGCCCTTGACCCTCGAGGAAAAGCGCGAGATCACTCGGCAACTACAGAACGCCGGGGCCAGCATCAAGGAACTGAACATCGTGCGCAAACAGATGTCCAACGTCAAGGGGGGTGCTCTAGCCCAATATGCTTATCCTGCCAAAGTTATAGTAATCGTCATCTCCGACGTCGTACACGACGAGTTGGACATAATCGCTAGTGGGCCCTTTATACCCATGCCTTTAGGTAATGCAGAAGTTGAAAAGATTTTTAACTACTCATATTTTAAGTTGCTATTTGTGTATTGAAATGTTTATTCTTTTTTGTACTTAGATAACAGGCAGCAGGCAATAAAAATTTTGAGAAAGTACAAGCTTTATGGTACTTTGTCAGAGAATGTAAGAAAGCAAATATTTGAGAAGCAGACTTATGATGATATGTCTTTGGTGAAAAATGGCCAGTTTACATTTGTAAATCATGTAATCATTGGAAATAATCTTGTAGCGCTTAAAGCTTCAGTTGAGAGTGCTAGAAAATTGGATATAGAAGGTATAATTGTATCAAATACAGTTGAAGGAGATGTTAGAGACATAAGTATTGCTTATGCTGAAGTGGCAAAAATCATATGTCATACATTGGATAAGGACATATGTAGTGAATTGGACTTTATTACCAAGTTTATGAAAACAGATTGTGGAGTTTTAAATCTTAAACAAGAAAATCTTGAACAAATCTTTAAGACTGTTAGGTCAGTAAGAGCTGGTAAGCCCTTATTACTCATGGCTGGTGGTGAGCCTACTGTTGTTGTCAAGGGAGATGGCTGGGGTGGAAGAAATCAAGAATTAGCTCTTCATTTTTCACTTGATTGGCTTAGTCAAATTGCTAAAAACCCTGAATTATCAAGGTATTTTGTGCTATTCCTTAGTGCTGGGACTGATGGACAAGATGGCCCAACAGACTCTGCTGGTGCTTTTGGACAACCTGGAATTAGACCAAAAATGACACATATGATTCAAAATTTAAAAAAACTTAAAAGACAGACAGTATACCCAACAAAGTTGCAATGTTATGATAATCAAATTGAAGAATTAAAATATATGTTGCCAGAAAATGTTATACAAAGAAATGATTCTTACACATTCTTTTCAAAATTTGGTAGAGGGCAAAATCACTTAAAATATGGTCTTACTGGAACTAATGTAATGGATCTACATTATATTTACATAAAAAAACGAGATTGTACTTGTCCTCTTCCAGGTACTGTGAGAAGTGATGTACCAATAGAAATTGATGATTTCTTGTTTGACACTTCAAACTCTGAAAAAACTGAAAGCTGTGATAATAAATGTACCTGTGAATCTCTAACAACTATACTAGCAAAGTTAAATAAATGAATATGTATGTTATAGATAAAATATATATAGCCTAACGAAAATTCAAATGTACATAAATAAAATAAGATAAGTGTAGAGAAATAGTGTTATTAATAATATTCAATGTAAGTTGGTGTTCATTTTAAACTTTTTAAAGATTTAAAAATTAAAATACACTTACAAAATTTCGAATGATAATTTATGTAAATATAATAATAAACATTTTTACCAAAATCCATTACTTGCGCAACCTAATGAAAGAGACAAAAAATTTAAAGATTGCAATTGGTCTTCAATTAAGGCGCACCATGCTCAACTTATTTTTTCGAAGAGATATATTGATAATATCGCTAGATAACGATACAAGAAAAATCCGATAGTCAAGCTTTTACTAATAAACGGCCACAATTTTTTATCTCGATCGAATAATCAGAGAAAAATCCGGTGACTCTGAATCACCACCAAGACGTTTAAATTAGACCGAACGCTCCTGGGACAGGCCTATTGCATTCGAATCGCGACGATGAAGTCTACGCTAGCGATTCTCCTGTGTTACGTACTCGCTGTACAAGGTAAGATAATATACTTCAACGATAATTCAGGCAGAGTGGCATAAGTTATTAATCGAAATTTTCAGCGGCACCGCGAATTGTCGGTGGTAAAAATGCCTCACCGTTCGATTACCCGTACCAAGCTTCCGTCCAATATCACAACAACCACGTTTGCGGGGGCTCGATCTTAAATCAGTACTGGATCTTGACCTCCGCTCGTTGCCTTTCTGGGTATAAGTCGATCGTTTTTATTTAAAATTGTTTTAAACCAAAATTAAATTTATCCTCTCATCTTTCTACAGTAAAGACATCTACTACGTGTCGGTAAGCGTCGGTTCTGGACAGCTTAACGGCTCGACTAAACAAGTCATCAGCGCTAATTCTTACATCCTTCACGAGAATTACAACTCATCCCTTTACTTGAACGACATCGGCCTCGTGCGACTCGGCAGTCGGCAGTAGCATTCAATTCAACAATTACAGCCTACCGATTCGAATCGATTTGTTGGGCAACACCGACGTCGGTGTCAAAGCCAATATCTCGGGCTGGGGCCGAGTATGGGTAATGTTCGAGCGCTTTATCGCACGTGTAAATATAGGCTTGAAGTGATTGATAATAACGTCTTCTTTACAGCCCGGTGGCGAGATTCCTAACGATTTGCAGGAAGAGGAGCAAACGATTGTCGAGAAAAGCGTCTGCGAGGATTACTTTAAATTTCCTCTCGACGACAGTCAAATTTGTACGGCACCTCAGCCTGGCTTAGGCGCTTGCAACGTACGTTATATTATGATATTTTGATGAGCCGTATTACGTGAGAATTGTAGACGCACTGATAAGTTTGATTCGTTTTGTAGGGCGACGAAGGTGGTCCGCTTGTTGCCGGACAATCTCTAATCGGCGTTTCCTCGGCTGTGTCGTGCGCTTTGGGAAGCCCGGAACTTTATACCAAAGTTTTCAGTTTTAAAAAATGGATCGCCGACAAAACTGTTACGTAACATGTAATTTGAAAAAAAAATATATATAAATCTTCAAATTTCTGATAACCGAAAAATGATTCTTTTTTCATATTATTTTCCAATCATTTATCCTCGATTAGATCGATATAAGATATAAATAATTAACACGAATGCAAGAAATGAAATAATATATTATTAGATATTTATTGTTATAAAATATTTACAGTATATTTTCAATAAATTATTTGATAAATAAATTTTTTATTTAGCACACCGAAAGTTATGCAAAACTTGTTTACAATTTGAAGACAAATGCATTAACCTTTCAACATACCGTTTTTAACGTTTTCTCTCACACATGCTTATTAGTCTCTTTTTTTTGTCATTATCGTAAATGCAACAGTACATACTTTTCACGATATACACAAATATTTTACAATAAATATTTCGATATTTTGCAATTCAAAATCAAGTATTTATCTCTGAAATGTGCCATAGGACGGACAGAGGGCTCGGAGAAAAGAGATTCAGCAGTGATTTATTGTAAAACTTATAAAAACTGTTCGATTGCATTTACACAGCTTTTAAAATAAATCATAAAAAACTACAGGAAAAATATTGCACTTTGAAATTTACAATTGGATTCAACTATTGTCTGGTAACAGGTACTCTTTAACAACCAAAAGGTCCTATGATCTATAAAAAAAAACGGTTACAAATTCGTAAATTTACTTTCTTTATGCTGATAGTTTCGTATAAAATCTTTAATATGTTGTTCCTATGCAAAATATTCTCACTTATTACAAAAAATATATAATCAAATATTTTCAATAAATCTAATGAATTTAAAAATAATGTAAAATATTATGAAATCATAGACTAGTTAAATTAATACTTATTTACATAAATTAATTTTTGACTGGTGCAAATTGTAAGTAGTTTTACTAAATGTTAAATAAATATAGTTATTTAAAACAAATGAAAAAAGAATATTAAAATCAATCTTACAGATCCCAACTAAAAAGATGATGCTTTACAAGCATATCTCGTACACCGTCTTTCAATGGTTGTGATTGTTCTTTTTTAGGAGGAAGTTCCCAGTCTGGATTTAAGTTGAATGCAAATTGGCTAAGCGTCCGAAGTTCACATTTTATTTGCACCCAACCAGGACTATTTACAAAGCTCCAAGGGTGATACCTGAAATATAATAAAGTTATATAAGTTTTCTTAAAAAATTATCAAGTTAAATGAATAACTGTAACACGTAATTAATTAGTTTTTAAACATACCATTTTTGGACAACTTCCACACAAGAACATAAAACTTCAAGCCATAAATGCAAAACTTGCTCATTTAATCCAAGACAGATAAGAGATCGAAGTTTTACGTCCATTTGGGCATGAGCATTGTCATGCGTCAAATTAACAGACTGAACACAACGATATAATAACTAAAAGATAATTAAGTATATTTATTTTCAGTGAAATATTTATCTGCATCGAAAATTAAGGTTTTTAAGTCATCTTACTTCCTCAGGAGTCAGAACTTTTCCGTCTTCGTCCAATCGATATGTTTTGCAAAGTATAAGTCTACTATAAACTGAATTGAAGTCTTTTTCAACCTCGCGATTAGAAGCCTCTTCAATAAATAACCATGGGTGGCATGGTCCTCCTAGAAAAGATGGTCTCTTCATTCCGTGTTCGAGAACAGCTTTGATAGCAGGACACAATCCTCCGCGGACAAGATCGGTTACTGCTTCACTAACTGCATCATCGCCAGCGCACGTATATTGTTTGCTTCTTTCATCCAAAAGTTCAACAAATTTAGCCGGAAACCAACCTTAAGTAATTTCGTGGTTAGTACTTGATTACAAAGTATAATTTTAATTATTATGCTGTGATAAAGGGTACCTCGTAATCCATTAAGTTCACCAACCCAGCAATGTTCATCTTTTTGACTAATAATAGTAATTATATCATTTTTCCGGAAACCAAGTTCATCGTCGTCGTGTCTTTCAAAATCTAAAAATTAAAATATATTCCTTTATTATAACAATCAAGTTACTCTTGAATTATTTATGTCTGATGTTCTTACCAAGTAATGCTTTTGCTCGTCGTTTTCGTGTTCGCGAAACGTTAATGTAATTGTCATGATCTTTAGAATGACTTTCCATAGTGTAATCTGCTGTTAACAAAATATTACCTAATTTTGGATCAAGATTTATAAAATGCCTAGCTACTTGCAACACAGCTTCCCTGAGATCAACTAATATCTCTGAAAAGTAAAAATAACTAATTTATGTACAAATTTGTTTATAAAATAATATAAAATATATTTGTAAAAAGAAAATTACCTGTTTGTCTGATGTTTTTACATTTTATATCGTCCTCAGTTTCATCATTTCCAAATAAAAATGTTTGTAACATAGATTTACTACGTTTTATTTGTCTCCTGCAATAAAATGAGATTTTTTAAATCTGTAGCATGAATATATTTCTTACTAACTTACCTATTAAGATGTTGTTTAGGTAAATTTGGAACAGCATCAGGATTGCCAACAAGGCCACCTTGATCAGCCATTAGATATGCTAAATGTCGCCTTCTATGCGTTTCGATAAGAGCATCAGTTAACGTTTTGCTAACGTCTAAAGAAACATCTAGAAGTTGGTCCACATCAACAATATCGCCAGGAATGTCTGATAAGGCATTAAATATCTGTGCTGAATTTTCCAAACCTTTCAATTCTGTTTCTATATAAAATTTAATAACTTTAGAACTTTAATTAATGATAAGTATTTTGTACAAAATTAAAAATTACCTTTCACTTTTAACATTCCTAATGTAATTTGAAATAATACAATAGAACCATCACAAAGGAAAAGATCCCACAGCCTTAATAAAATTTTCATATGAACAACAGAGGCAAATAATGTTAAAAACCAATTAAGAGTAATTAAGCTAAGCTCAATGTCATGTTGTACTAGTACTTGATCAACATCTGGAAGAAAATTTGCAACTAATGTTCGCAAAACGCGTTGGTCTGCTTGAATTCCTATAAAAAAAATATATATATATATAATTAAAAATAAGAAAAAAATTTATTTAAATAATATTCTTTACCTATTAGAGTTGATGAGTAATATGAAGCTGGTAGTAAATCTTCAACAATTGTAGCTAACATCCAAAAAGCATCTTCTTCTTCAAGTAACAGAAGAAGTGAAGCTGCTATTGTACCAGTTCCTTGGCAATAGCTGGAAAATACATTAATCAATAAACTTTTATTTATAAAACACTGAATCAACTTAAATAAATAAAATTGACTACTAATTTACCCAATATCAGGATACAACCAAGCAAGACCTCGCATAACTCTTCTTAATCTAGGAATTCCTGTGCACTGTAAATTATGAAAACATGCATTTGCTGGCATAGTCCTTAATAAGTCTTTTTCAATTTGTTTGCTAGTCATAAGTGCATCACTACTAGATGCTTTCACAATATCTTTGTATGTTGTTTCTGAACTCATTTTTTTCTGTAATGCTCCTGACATTCTCATCCATATCTGAGGCCTAAGCGAATGAGGAACTCCCTGGCGAACCATTTCTCTTAGTTTGTCTGTGCGAGGTAATATATTATCACCATGCTGTCGTGTAAGCTCGGATACATCTTCATTGTGATTAAACTCCAGTAATGCTACCCATTGCAGTCTATTCACATAAGAGATACAATATAATTTATGCAAGTTTATAAAAACTATATTTTTGTATACCAAGTACAACTGTACCTTTGTTGAGGATCTTCAACAAAAGAAATATTAGTAAGTGTTTTTGAATTTTGTTCCGATTCATCTTCTTCATCAACTTTAAAACCAAACTCATCAAATCTATATTCCGATGGAGAATCCGGATTGTCAGGTTGATTGAGTTTGGCTAAAATGTCTTGAGGCCACATAGACGGTGTCAGAGCTGAAAACGAACCACCTGGTGGCGGTGACAATGCTTCACCATCCAGTCCGTTGTCAACATCATATTCATCATCCGATATTGCAGTTTCCAATTTTTTCTAAAAATTCACAAGTGAAGCTTTACATTAATGAAAAAAAACAATCATTGGCGATTCAGTTCGGAGCAAGTGTCGAAAAATAGACGAGATAAAGCGAGAAAAACAATTGAAATGTCACAATATGGAAAGCGACTATCTCTACTTTCATCTTGTCCCCCGAACTGAAAAATCGCTCAACGCAAGTTTGCCGCGCGAGGACAAGAGATAAAACCGAAGCTTTTGCATATTGTAATGCTAAAACATGAAAATAACCGAACTGTTAATCGTATGGTGTTTTAAATAAACGCGTAATATTTACATCGTGATCGTCTTTCCCGACGTAACCTTCATGATCGCGCACGTTGAACAGCGACTTGGCGATCTCCATTCTACTGTTGCTGGATCGACGACTCGTTTATTGCACTTTGGTAGGTCTTTGAATTATTATGCATTGTCACATATTGCCGATAAGCCCGGGTAAATGCGCGATTATTAACGAAAATTGTCGGGCGATTTATCGACCAATGTTGACAGATATGTATATAATATCGGACGACTTGACGTCAATGCTCTCGACGACGACGACTTGACAGTCTGACGGTCGGCTGACCGACTGATGACGTTGACGAACGCGTTTGGCCGCGAAAAGCTCCGAGAATACAAAATCGTAATACAGTCTCCAAGCTCAATCGTCGAATTTCGCAAAAAAACATGAAATTCAATCGAATCTCAAGTAATCCAGTCTCTTTGATCAATTTTTATCAACGAAATGCCATTGTAATTTTGAGCTCGCTTAACGTAGATTCGCGATAAGAGGCGAAAATCGCGATAGGCGCAAAAAGCGCGACCTCAATAAACCAATACACACATTAATCAAGAGCCGTGCACGTGCAAGCTCCGTACACGCAGCAGCAGCGGAATATCGTGCGCGCCCGCATTCGTTTTTCGTCCCTGTTGCTCCAATGGCGGCAGCTGCTACGGCGGCCGCACAACGCGCCCCGTGCGTCACTGCCCTTTGCTTGCCGCAGGTCAGACAAAGACGGGACGCGTACCATACTTATTTCTCTCCCTCTCCAACTCGCTCGCTCTCGGAGCGTAGCGGCGGCGGCTCATCGTCTGTATATTTTTCTCTTTCTTTTTCTCGATTCGCGCTACTGCGAGAGAGGGAGAGAGCGAAGGCAGCGCCGACCGAGCGCGGCGTCAGCGGTACACACACAGAGACTCGCTGGGCTGCGCGCGTCGCTCGCTACTCTCGCACTGTCGGTAGTACAGCCATAATCGCGGGAAGAAGAGAGACAGGTTGAACGAATGGGGGACGAGACGCAGAGGGGGAGAGAGGCCAGAAGCGGCGCATGCGGGAGAGAAAGAGAGAGGGCAGGAGTATTAGCGCTGGGCGCTCCGGCGGCAGCAGCAGCCGCAGCAGCAGTTTTGGAGCGAGAGCCAGCGCGGTCGGACGGTAGACTGCGTCGCGCGCGCGCCTTGGGTGTGGACTGCCGCCGCCGCCGCCGCTGCTGTACTTCTTTGCGTGTGCACGCGAACGCGCGCCAGGAGAGCAGAGAAGCGGCTGCCCCCGTCGCGACGACCGGACACGACTTGGCGCGCCGAGCGGGCCCGGGCCTCGGCGCCGCCGTCGCTCCCCTGCTTCTGCTGCTGCTACAACAGCGACAAAGTGCTTGCTCCGTGTGCTGCTGCTCCTGCTGTACTGCCGAGGAGAGGGCCCCTGCTGCCACTGCCGCTTCGGCTCGCCGCGAGTGTTACGCGGCGGCTGCGGCGGCCCCCCCTCCCGCCCTCTCCCACCCCGGCAAAGAGGCTCTCGCAGACTCGAGGGAGCGAGGGAGAGGAGAGAGAAAGAGTTGCGGATAAGCGCGAGTGCTCGAGGAGGAGTTGCTCCCTGCTGCCGCCTCTTCCTCAACCTCGTCCGTCTCTCTCCCACGCTATGTACGTATTTGGCTTTACAAGCGTGTGCGCGCATTGTGTGCTCGCCGCGCGCGCGAGGGAAGACTCCGGAGACACCCCCCCCCTCCTCCTTCCCCCCCGCCGCCAGCAGTCCACTGTCTTGATTCTGTGCTCCGTGTGTTGTATGTAGTATACCTGGTGGATTAGTGGTGGTATGTGTGCGACGGCAAAAACGACGACGACGACGACGACGGCGGCGGCAACGACGTGCGATTCCGGCGTATACGTGCGAGCGACCCCGCGCTATCAAGCGTGCGCGAGTGCGAGAGAGATAGCTGTATACATAGGCCGCGCTAAAGCCGTGTCGGCAGCGGCGGCGGCGACGGCGGCGGTTGGGTCGTGCGAGGTGGTTTCTCCGACCCGGCTCTCTGCCTCTCCGCCGCCTCTCGTTTACCAGGATGTCGTGTGGGACTACTGCTAGGATAGCCGGCTGACTGGTTTGGTAGTGGTGCGTAGGCCCTAAGTGCGCGATCGACGCTCGGCGAAAGAGAAAAACATGCCGAGCAGCAACAAGGAGAGCC
This sequence comes from Anagyrus pseudococci, assembly GCA_030522585.1. Lineage (NCBI taxonomy): Eukaryota > Metazoa > Arthropoda > Insecta > Hymenoptera > Encyrtidae > Anagyrus > Anagyrus pseudococci. The sequence continues at coordinate 28,086 of JAPYYQ010002082.1, read as the reverse complement.
CGCGCCTCGCAACGCCGGGAAGTTTGCGCGAGTGAGCGAGTCGAGCGCGCAGGAGGGGAGGGGTAAGAGAGAAAGAGAGAGAGAGAGAGAGAGAGCAGGCATAAAGACCGGGGGACGACGCAGGTGCCCCAGCAGCCGCGTATACCGGGAAGCCGGGTGATGATGATTCCGCCAGCGGCACTCTCTGCTTACGGTCCCTGCGTATACGAACGTACACACGTCGGGAGTATACGGGGATTTTTCTCTGCTGTGGCTGCTGCTGTAGCAGCCTCTCTTTCTCTTCGCCAATACCGGCAGCGGGCGTCGCGCTGTTATATACACGGGCGCAGGGGACGGAAAAGCAGCGCCGAGAGCGGCATATATCCGCGCGCGCCATTGTGAGCCGTAGCGGCTCTCGGCCGTGCCGTGAAAGAGAGAAGCCCATGGGCGCGAGAGAGACGGAGCTACGACGGACGACCCTCGTACTCCGTCTTGCTCGTTGCGGCGGAAAGAAACGGGCACCAGCACTAGCAGCAGGCCGTCTCTCGACTCTTCCTTCTCTCTCTCTCTCTCTCTCTCTCTCTCTCTCTCTCTCGCTCTTTTTTCTTTTTCTCTTGCGCGCTCTCTCTCTCTTCCTTCTTCCCTAGCGTGTGTGCAATTTTTTTTCGTCTCGGCCGGTGGGTCGTCGTTCGCTCTGCAAGTGTGCGTCTATGTAGAGAGAGATGCGTGCGGCCCGTGGCTCGCGTGTGACTCGCTCGCTGTGTGTGTCGATAATTCGTTCGCGCGTGTGATAAATAATAAAGCGACGACGTTGGGGCCCTGGTGTATGTGTATACGCGCATGTATGTATACGGCGAGTCTGCTGGCGTGCGGGTGGCAGAGAAAGAGAGAGAGAGAGAGAAAAGTGTGTGCGAGTGAACGAGTAAGAGAGAGTAGGAGAGTGAGCGAGTAAGAGAGAGAGGGAGAGAGAGAGGGAGAGTAAAAGCGGAGCGAGCCGCACGCGCGCCGGACGGCATCGATTTGACGCGCGCGCGCGGGGCCGCTCTCGGGCGGACGCTACGCCCGGGCGTCGTTTGCTAATAGAGATCGGGCTAGCTCCCCATTCCCATGCGCGCGCTTCCGCGGCTCTCGGCGACGAGGCTCGCCGTAGCCCTAGCCAAGAGCGAGCCCTTACTCCCAGCCGTTCACCAGCTCACGCGGCTTGCGCGTCATTATGCAACAGTGCGCACCCGCCAGCAACGTATACGTGAGTCCGTCTCTCTCTATCTCTCGCTCTGCGCTGTGTGTTGTGACGATGTGTCTGTCTGTCTGTCTGTGTGCGTGTGGGTATATAGCGCCGTCGACGGCTGCTCTTCCTTCTCTCTCATTCTCGTTTTCTCTCTCTTTCTGACTCTACTGTGCGCGCGCGCGCGAGCGTCCCTCCGTCTCCGCCTCCCGCCTCGTGCTTGTATATAACGCCGAAAGGTCGGGTGCTCCCTTTAGCCCTGCTCCGAGATACTTTCTTCCGCGCTAAGGGCCCGGACTAACAGCCCCCTCCTTCTGTACACCTCGATGCTCTGAGCTCTCCCTCTCTCTGTACAGCCTCCTCCTCCTCCTCCTTAATCTCTCGCCTCCCATTTCCCTCCAGTCGTGCTGCTTGTCCGTATTTCCTCGGCATCGTAACACGCGGTCGGCTGCTGTTCTCCACCTCCCCCGTCAGCCTCTTTATTTTTCCCACCGGTACTTGCTCTCTGCCTGCTCCGCCGCTATTATCAATCCAGCCTCCAGTTTTATACCCGTCAACAAACACCTCCCAGCAGTCTCAACGAGTCGTCAGTACGTAAAATCAAAGCCGCGTCACCGTTGATAAGAAAAACGAGCGGGCCAAAAAAAAAAAAACAAAGCGTAACGCTCGACATCCCGTCGATCCGACGGTCACGCGAAGCATAGGCCTTCCGGCTTCGATATTATTGCGCGCGTTTTCGGCTCCGGATAAAAATCGAAAGGAGCGCGCGCGTCATGCCGTCCGACCTTTTCCCAAGGTTCAAGGCGTTTTCTCTCTACACACAGGCCCTGGACGAGATTGCTCTCTTTCGATGATGCAATTCTCGCTGCGTGTCGTAACCCGCGCGACCAAATTCAATTGTATGCGCGCGCGGCCCATTGGAACACGTCTATTCTCACTATCTCTCTCTTTTGCTCGAGTGCAACGCCGACTTTTTGATAGCGAGTTTTGTTCGGGGGGTTGGCCTCGGAAAAGCGCCCGGAGTATGCACCAGGCTCTCGGTGTCCTCTTTTGCTCCGAAAATTCCCCGGAACGCGTGTCTCGGCGACTTGACGATCAATACCGGATTGACGTTACCCGCGCCTCTACTTTCCCACTAAACGCTTCTCAATTTTCCTCGGATACTTGTCGTTTCCCTCTCTCTCTTATTTATTTCGTTTCAACCGATTAAAGCCGTCCTTCGTCACACCAAACGACAAAATTTTTTTCGTTTTTTTAATTAACCAGGAAAATACGTTCGACACGACTGGTGTTCGCGTGGGTGGGTGGATATGCGCGGCCTGTAAAGGAGAAGACCCGGCACAAACTTTGGTCCGATCGATTTCTGAATTTCCTTTACACAGGAGCCCCGAGTAACCGAACTACTTTCTCTGCCCCTCCACCCCTTTCCGTACTAAATCATCAAACGACGCTAAGTCCGTGTCGAGTTGATAACGGAGACTGGAAGTCTACGGCAGTTATAACACGCTTGCCATTTGATGTCTTTAAATACCGCAGATATACGCACACTCGATAGCTCACCCGACACGTTTTACACCTTAGTCAGACGACAAAGAGAGAGAGAGAGAGAGAGAGAGAGAGAGAGACTAGCGGAAAGGCCTTCTCTTGCTCGGCGCGCGCTAAAAAGACAGGCGGGAGCGCCCCTCCGCGTTCTGCAAAGAGCGAAAGTGTAAAATTATCGGAGCGTCAGGAATAGAAAAAACAAACGCGGCAACGTTTCTTTAACTCGCGCTCTCTTTACTTCGTCTGCTGACTGACGATTATATTCGAGAGAAAATCGGCTTTGTGCGCGCGAGTGCGATCGAATTTTAGGATAGCGCGCGAGGGGGTTGCAAGGTAGGAGGAGGTGGTTCAGGGAAGGGGGAAAGACGATCAGGTCCGGCCGATAACAAAGCACGATCAGCTTAAATGAAGCTTGGCCAAGCCAAAATCGTATACAGCGGGGGGGCCGGCTCTCTCGCCAAACTCGTGTGCTCCGTAGCTATTATATACGCGTGTGTCGGCACTTTTTTTTCCGTGACCAAACCGTAAGCTCTCTCTCTCTCTCTCTCTCTCTCTCTCTCTCTCTCTCTCGCAGGCCGGCTCAGCGTATCTATCCGTATCGTCATCGTATTGTCGTCGCGTTATAAAACCCGGTCGCACAGAGGCGTGAAGGAAGGGGGGCTCTGTATACCCCGTAATCAGGCTGCGATATTTCGTCCCTTTCTTTTATTTCTCTCGTGGCACACGCGCGAGAGGCCCGATCTTTTTTGTTTTTCTTCGCGAGATCGGAGCTCTCTCTCTCTCTGCTCCCCCGTAGATACACACACGCACACGTGCCCTTTTACCTCCACACACACACACAAAGACGCGCGGGCTCGCGTGCTCCGTTTTGCTAAACATATGTAGTGCGCGCGTGGGTGTCGGCAATAAATCCCCCCCTTCCCTCCTGCGTTATAACGGAGCATCCCAATCGTCTTGTTATTTTTTTTTTAATTTTATATTGTTCTGCTGGTCAAAGGTAGCCGCGGTCCTGTATATCTCCAGCGATAGGAAGTCGAAGAAGAAGAAGAATAAAGCAGCGATGGGACGTCGCGGCGACTGCTCGTCGTAAGGCTTCCGGAACAACGACTCTCGGACCGCACTGCACGACGACGCCACCGACAGAAAGAGCTTTACGCTTTTGATTTTGCATAACAAGCCGTAGAGGTAAGTTAGATACACTAAAGAGACCACCTCCTCTCTTCGACTCTCTTACGTCCCTCTCTTTCTCCACCGCTCTCGACTGGCTGTGTTTCGGCATTGCTGATGAGGCACATACAGACAGACACACGTGTGAATAAGTGTACGTCTGTGCGCGCGCGCTTACACACACGCAGCGTGTGTGTTATGTGCTATATACTCCGAGAGAGAGACTTGCCGGCTTTCGGAGCGGCAACGTGGTCTGTGTACACTAACCAATTTTCGGGATGCCCCCGCGCGCGAGAGAGAGAGCCGACGATGATAAACGAAATATTCCCGTCGGCTGCGCGTAGTAAACTCTCGAGCCCCGCGCCCCTTCACCCCCGCATACGTCTATATCTATGCGGCATTATTTTTCGACCTTGTTTCAATCGATTTTTGTTATTTCGAATTTCGGTATTACCGTTCCCTCTCTCTCTCTCTCTTTCTACGGGTCACACGCATCACGTATTTATACGCACACACGGCTCCCGGACCACGTGTGTTATTTATATTTTGATGCTTTATCTATTGTCCGCGGAGGGAAAGACGAGTAAGAGAAAAAACCGACTGTTATCATAATCTTACTTTCGTCATGTATATCCCTTACATAACAATTTTCTCGCGACGCTCAACGTTTGAACGTGTTTGGGGTTTACAACGAGTAAAGCACTGAATTATTATTTGTATTTTTTGTGTGTTTACAGTGCTTAATTTAATCGATCGCAGATACACGTACCTTTTCTATTTTATTTATTTATTTATTTATTTTTCGTCAATCGTTATTGTATACCGGCAGATATCGCGTTTTTTTTATTTATTACGTAACGCAGCTTAAGTAATTGGAGAGATTGTCAAACATTGTGCAAAAATACTTGACAATCTCGAATAATTAAATTCGCGAATAAGACCGACTGATAAATCGGCGCGAAATATAAAGCGCTGGTTGTGTTAAAGCAAGAGCACAAGCCGTGTAGAGGAGTAACCAGAGAGGAAAAGGTAGAGGGGGAGAAAAAAAAAGAGAGAGAGGGAGAGGGTAAGAGAGAGAGAGAGGGGGAGAGAGAGAGAGAGAGAGAGAGAGAGAGAGAGAGAGAGAGAGAGAGAGAAGAAGTTCGTTCGGTCTCTAATCTAAATACGACGAGCGAGCACCTCACTTGACACAAACTCTTTCCTTCTCTTGCAGATAAACCTTTAAAAAGAACACGGGCAGCTCTGTGGAAGCGAGAGAGAGAGAGTGAGAGAGCGGCTCACGACTGGGCAAAACACGAGGCAGTCAGCTGCATTACGCATCGTCGCGCGGTCTCTCTCACTCGTAGCGTCGCAGCAATACACAGAGGCGGAGCAGTATAACAGCAGGCACCGGTAGCATTATCATCGGCACGAGCGATAACCGGGGGCCGATAAAGCACAAGGGACGAAAGCACGGCCGGCCGGCCAAAGCCCCCGCGCTCTCTGCTGATTGCCGGGGGGGCCCAGGTGGCTCTCGAGCCCCCACTCTCCACCTCCACCTCCTCCACCACCCCTGTCGCGGCGTCCCGGCTATGCTGCATGCGGAGCCGCGTCACGGGGACGATGGATGAATGGGAGTGAGCCCGAAGTGGACGGCCCTGGGCGGAGGTGGTGGTGGCGGCGGCCCCAACGGACGTCGAGCCGCTGCTAGCGGTCGCGGCAGCAGCTCCCAGCTACGACAGCCGCGGCAGCAGCAGCAGCAGCAACAGCAGGGAGAGCAGCGAGTACGACGAGGAGGAGGAGGAGGAGAGGAGGACGTCGGCGAGGCTGGCCGAATCGTGGCCGCGGGAGAATCAGCGGCAGCTGGTCAGCCCTCTTGGTGGCTGGATGTCGAGGCGTCAGCGCTATCCGCGGCGACGACGTCAGCGGCAGTGATGGCCCCTGCTCTGACGGAGGGCGGACCTCAGAAGCCTGAGAATTTGATCCCGACGCTGCCCGCCGCCGGCTTCCTCACCGCCGAGCAGGCCAAGCAGGTTTGTCAAACTGCATCCTCACTGCATTCTACGAAAGATACGCCGAGAGCGAGCTATCAGACTACAGTAAGATCGAGTCTTATGATTAATACCGACAACACCACTCACAAACCACTATAAACCCCTCCTTCCTCATTGTTCTACACGTAACCGTCATTATATCTTCGTCGGACTGAGAATGTCTGCCGGCGACACACAAACCCACACACATGCACGTCCTTACACTGATTTTTATTTTACTTTTTTTTAATCGTGGATAATTTTTATGATTTACGATATGCCAGAGGCTGTTCTGTTTTTCAATTATACCTTTTCGAAGCTTTTAATTACTCTTCTTTTTTAATACACCCGGCGCACTGATAAGCGTCGAATGATTCTTAAATTTAATATTGTAATGGTAAAAAGATAAGTCATTCTAAGGTTTATAGTTTGACAATCTTTTTTCTTTTGTTCCACTATTCATATATTTATTCCGACAACGCCCTTTTGAAAAATCAAATCTGTAATGGCTTAAATAAACAATTTAAGTTGAGTTAATAGAAAAATTTTATACTGGATAATAATTTGTACTAAAAGATGAATTCATACAGTTGTCAGAATTTAAAAAGAATTTTTAAACCTACAGTATCTAATATGAAATTAATATTACATAAGTATACTAATCAAAATTTGAAGATTAATGATAATTTTTAAAATGCTTAGGTTTGTCAAAACCGAGAGGTCCTGGCCCAATTTGTCGTCTCCGCAAACGTTCAACCATCAAAAATCGACGATCAGTGCTTACATGGTATCCCAAAGGATCTGATCGACGATGTCATCAATTTCAAGTTCGGCAGCGGATTTGACGGTTTGCCCGACCTGATTGACCGTCCACTGCCGAGGAAGGAGGCACGCGAAGCCAGCAGCGACGCTGCTATAATGAGCGACCCATCTATGGGCGATCCGGCGGATAGCATGTGCTACTACAATACGGTTATGGGTCCAGGAGAGCCTGAGGAGTCATGCGAGATTGACGACGACGCCAGGGATGCTGCCAGCGCGGCGCAGGTCGCCGATGTTGCGGTTAACGACACAACCGCTGCTGGGGTCGATAGGCAGATCGAGGAGGATGCTGGTATCGACCAGATCATGGGTTTCACCGACATCAATGTACAGGCTGGCGTTCTTGGCCAGAATAACGACGATGAAATTCTACAGGTAATTAAAAGACGGAAAATGTTAAAACATTTTATGCAAACATTTTTCCATTCGCTTGACTTTGGTTACTTTTCTTGTAGGTGATCAATTCGATGAACAATGTGGAAGGAGCAGAAGAAATGTTGGGTGGCGATAGTCGCCTGATCGATGGCTGTGGTCAACTGGTCGAGAGCGTCGTTTCCTCTCAGTCGACGTCGGAAGGTGTCTCCGAAATCTTTCCGGACGGCGAGACATTTCCTTTAAATCTGTTAAATGACGTCGACATGATGAGCCTGTACAATGACAATATGAGTGACAACGGAGTGGTCGTTGACCAGCACCAAGTTCTCAGCCAGCAGCAGTTGTTGGTACAGCAGCAGCAGCAACAGGAAGAGGAGGCGGTAAAGCTCGCCGAACTAGAGAGGCATCAGGAACTAGTGGAAAGGCGACAGCACGAGCTCGAACGACGCACCGATTTCCTGCTACGGCGACTGCGTAAACTCCAGACGCAGTTGGTGGGCGAACACGCAGCCGAGGAAATTGGTCAAGTGCTCGAACTTTCTCATAAGAGCGCCAAAAAGTGCCTCTACCAAGACCTGGCGAGCCTCGGACAAAAGGCTGGCGCTGGCAACGTCATTGGCAATGCGCGCAATTTTCCTGAGATGGCCGGCAGCATCAGCTCGTTTTTACAAAAAGTGCAAAAGAGTTGCAATGCCCAAAGCAACAGTACCGCCGTAAGGCAAAGGAACTTATGTCGATACTTCGGCGCCGGCTCGCGGGACAATTATGTTAATCCAAATGTCAATCGGACTCCCGCGTTTGGTGTGCCGCAGATCAAGATTGACGGTGAGCCAGTGGAAAAAGTCATGGGACCTATGTCCACTAAGCTTAAGGTGCTGCAGAACGCTTATGACTCAGACTGCACCGCATCGAGCAGTGGCGGCGAGAGCTGCGATGAAATGCAGACTTTTAATAATTCGCAACAACATCAGTTACCAATGTGAGTGCACGATGTGCAATTGAATCTTCCCTAGTTTCTTTTTTGTGTGTGTAATTAGAACGTTTGTTGTTTCATCCTTTATAAAATGTTGTTTTGTGCATTGTGTGAATTAGTATGCACATGAAATACTATAAATTAATGCATGGAGCTCTATCTTCTAAATGGTAAAACTATTCGGATTTTTTAAATATTTATTTAATAATAAGTTGCAAATATGAAAGGTTATCTAAACGGAATTTAACATTGTTGGGTTCAAATTTTAATTCGATAAATGACGATAAGAGTAACAAGTTATGATTCTGTAAAATTTTAAAAACATTTATCATAATACCTTTTTACTGGTTCACTATTTAAATGTTACTGCCGCTTCACATAAACATAAATTAGCTTTTAATAATATTACTATCAATCAAAATTAACCAACTAATTTTAATTGAATTTTAGATATTCTTTACCGGATTTCTCTAATTATTATATTTTTTGAAATCTTTTATAGATAACCTTATGAAGCTTCTCATTCATTTTTTTGTCGGTTGCTTTTTGAATTTTTAATACGTTGAACAAACGTTGAACATAACATGATAATTAACAAAAGATCATACTATAAAAATAGAATTTCATTTAATTGCTTCACATTAATTCTCAATTAAGAGGATCGAAATTTTGTTGTATATAGCTCGATGTCTCTTAATTGTATTACCTACAATCCTATGCTTGTAATTTCTCTGCCTCAAAAGATGTATATATGTAATTTTGCACACTTTTGAGTTTTTAGCTATCCACAATTCTTTTAAGCAATAGTTTAATAAGTTCCTTAAGTTTCACCTGCATGAGTTAAATGTTGAAACGTGATTAAACTGAACTGTGTTTGTAACATATGCAATTATTATAAGTATTGCGTCATCTTTTACCGCTAGTTTATAGCTCTACTTTCTGCTTCCTTATTTGTTGCTTTAAAATGTAATTAAAAAGTGGACAAACTTCTAATTAATTAAAACAAGAATATTTGATAAATATGAGATAAATAATCAATATTATTTCATGAGTATATGTCATAAAAAATTTTCAAATTTATCTTCTGCTTTTAAATATTTAAAGTAAATAGTGCTAATATAAAATAATAATTTTCAAATTAATTAAAATGAAACCTTAGATAAATAACTATAATAAAATTAATTCATTTGATAATTTAAATTTTACAGTTACTCAGTCCTCTGCTAATCCATTAAAGTCTTAAATTATTATACCAGAAAATCTTCAACTTTATAATGATTTTATTAATTTACAAAGCCTTCTAACTCGAAATTCTAATGCACAAAATATACCGTACGAATTTGGCTTGAAATAATTTGAAATAGATCACAGTAACAAGCAACTATTTTAATATGTTATTGTATGTAGGTAAAAGTATTTTGAAAAGGTCATTCTCGTAAAGGGCTCAAATAACAGTCGGTCGTTAGCTCAATGAAAATTGAAAGTGACTCCTTGTAATGCCGTTTATGGCGTGTTATTGTGAAAAGACACCATTACTAAAATTGCAGTCAACGTGCACTTAACTGTACCTGTAATTACTGCGCGATAATTACCATTACCCAAATGCCGGCTAATCGCATCTAGTACCTGCGTTGCAGGTACCCATCGTTATAGATATTTATAACACTCGGTAACACCGATACGAACACCTTGTAAACTAAACCAAGCAACTTGGCAGGTCTTTAAGTAACGTTAATCTCGATAGGATAATCCGAACGTTAATCGAATTTGAAAAGCGTTGTAGGCAATCGATATTGACAATTGTAAAATGCTCAAATAAGTACGCGCAACTTAGCGCTGCGCCTAACGAAACGATCGATTTGTTATTCAACTAATCACGGCCATAATGCGAAGCGGCGCAATTAAGCGCATTTAATCCGAGGATGTACACAACGCCGACGTTCATCTCTGAGTACACTCTCTCGCGCTCTCTCTCTTCTCTCTGTCCGTCTATCTACCTCGTTATTGCGTTAAAACGCCGGGGCGCGTTTCCGTTTCAATCTGTGCGCTCGCGGCGGGCTAAATTAATCGATTATCGACTGCCGAGTGCTAGTTAACTCAGGGTGCTGTGAAAAGCCAACCTGATGAATCAATGATCGCGAGGCTAGTTTGGAGAGGAAGGATTTGTGATTTCATAAATGATAGTTCGGTTGAGCTGTATTTTTCTTTTATTCTTAAATATCCTCATTTAATTTTGATCTTAATCGATGTTAAATGACATGAACACACCTGACTTTTCCATGTTATTGTTTTTACTAGTTGGAAAATGAGCTTGGAAAAAGTAATGACGTTTTGTCGAGAATAATTTCAATCTGCGAATGAAGCTTTCAGTCTTGCTGAAATGCATAATCCAAAAGTAATCTCTTTTACCTGTCTTGAAAAATGTTTATGATCTTGGCAATATAATGTGCTTGTTATATACGTTTTGTACTTTTGTTGAAATCTTTTATTTTCCTGATATAAGTACCGCGTACGTTTTGATAATATCGTTTTGTTTATTCTTTGTTCCTTCCCTTTGTTTGCTATGTACAAATTTATTTTATAGATAAATTTGATTATCGATAAAACAATTGACTAAAACATTATATTGTAATTGCAGTGCAAAACGGGCGGGTTGGCGATACGCTCAGGAGAGGGCGAGCGTGGCCTCGCGCTGGACGTGGCTGCAAGCTCAAATCTCGGATCTCGAATTCAAGATTCGCCAGCACTCCGAACTCCAAAGACAGATCCGCTTGACTAAGGGCGTTGTCATACTCGAAACAACGACGTCCATGGCAACGTCCGGAACCCCGGCATCCTCGGTATCCGCTTCGTCGTCATTCGGCCCGGAGTCGACGCTAAACGGCTACAGCGGCGTAATGCCGGGCTCGACCTCGAGCAGAAGCTGCTCTTTAGAGGCAGGAATGGAGTCGGCGGCGAGCAGCTTTGGAGCAAGTCGCTGTCGGCCGTTCGTTAGGCAGACGTTTCGCAAGCGCAAACTACTCCAACTCGACGGGCTGCATCTACATTCTAAAAAGGCTGCGCGGCCTACGAATGTGAGGTGTAATTGTGACGGTAGGCTTGCGCCTTGCGCCCTTTGCACCGGCAGACGGGACCCAGCCGCCGGACAGGACGCCGAGTTACTCTCGACACCTGAAAGATTGGCTCTCGTCGATCCTGGCTATCATCCCGTGCTCTCCATGCCCGATGGTAGGTTTACAGTGCTCTGACTTAAGTCAACATACGTATTTTAAAAGATATTGAAGATTTTACGTTTTACATTGTCTCTTCATGCGGTTGCAGAAGTTCCTCTCAGTGCACACGCCGATGCTATTCTGCGATCAACGGAATGGCAACAAAAAATAATGAGAGGAGCTATACGCGTCTCGAAACCGAAGGATAAGGATGGTAACGAAAGGAGAAACCGAAGGGTATCGGAGCATCGTACCAAATGTCCACCGAGACTGAAAAAATCTCAGACTGCCTTAATAAGTACAAGTGAGTCAAGTTTTTATTTTCTCAAATTATTGATAGATAACTAGACAAAATTTAGATGCTTAAGAAAGCGCGTATGCGAATTTATCAGACGCAAAGAATTTTTTAAAATTCATAAGCCTTACATATTATTAAGAACATTGAGTGCGTTTACAAACCATTTTCCTTGCTGCTTTATTAACTGATGATAAATCTCGACGAAAAAATTCGCATCGCTTATTCCCACACTAGGCATAAAGCGCAAGCTTCTTAAAGGCAAGCGAAGTCGGAACAACAGCGAGCGAACCAACAACTCGGGAGCCAGCCGGAAGCGAGCGACGAAGCAAACGCAGCAACATCAGCAGCAGCCAGCGTCACAGGCGCAACCGCAACCGCAGCAGCCGACGCTACCGCAGCTGGATGAAGAAGAAGAAGCGGCAAGTGTGTTGTCCAGCTCGAGCAAGTATTCGTCGCCAGTGCCTTCCCCTCTCCTTCTTCATCATCAACAACAGCAGCAACCGTCCCCGTCGCAGCAGCAATCGAGCGGCGCCAACCAGACGGCGACGGCCCCGCCCGAAAAAAATACGCTTAAGGAGAAATCCTCAAACAGTCACAGTCACAGGTAAGCTACGGGAATGCTAATAGACTTTGACGCGCAAAACGGCCGTGCGTCTTGTTTTTCCCTTGTCTTTTCTGACATTTTTTTCTTTTTCTCTGAGTTGACACTTGTAAACGAGCACTCGTGCGCGACTTTGTTAAATTAGTTAAATTAGTATACTATTGTGAGTGTAAGAAAATAAAGCATCTTGTATTTCAGTCTTTTTCTTTTGAAAAGGTTAAATATTTATTACGTAACATATTCAGTAGTCTATGTTGTAATTAGTAATAAGTCGGAGGATTACCTTGGAAAATTTCTTCGTCAACAAGTTTATTTAAAAACTGTTAATATAAGTGAAATATACAGATGTATACAGGTATTTTTTCTTTATTTCAAAGTTTATTTGAGTGTCATTTACACTGATGTCAACAGAAAAAAGGGTTTATCTTACTTTGTTTCTTTGTTAGATACCTGTTATATCCATTTATTTAATTAATGCTGTTATTATGTACAACACAAAAACAATATTAAGTTTATTATAGTAAAAAAAATTATTTAATTATTGGTACATTAAAAATTGTATTTAATTACTTATTTAGTGAAAACTTTTATTATAATAGTTGAAAGAATATAACGCTTATTTTATTGTCAGAGTTTTATACATTGAAAACAAATAATGTATCTGACTTGGTATCACAAAGATAACAAGTAGGCTTAATAAAAAAATAAGGAGAGGTTTTTTTTCTAATCAAGGTAGTCCTTCAAAGAAGACGTTGGATTTGCAGGCAATTGATGGGCCCTTTTTTACTTGTATGTCTCTATTTGTTTTCTCACAAAAGAATGTTCAGATTGTTTTTGAAATTGAAATTGTAAATTTGATACAATTTTTGAAATGGCCAATTATTTATTAATTTTTTTGACATACTATTTCATTTCTTTATATTTTATTGACTAACAAAATTAAATCCCATTTTTGATTTTTAATTTAATTACCAAGTAGCACTAAAGAAGATTTAGTTTTTTCATAAGACCTTACGTTATATAAAATTCAATATTTAGCTACAAAAATTAAAAAGAATATAATGTTTGGTTTTAAGGAAGGACTACCTTTTTTTTTGTTTTTTTTTTCTTTACAAACTTCAGATCTACTAAGCCGTACGATTTTTACTTGTGCTAACAGGTATGTTTTTAATATTGCAGTCGTTTACGACAAAATTCGTACGACATCGACAACATCGTCATACCGTACAGTGTCGCTTCTTCAACGAGACTTGAAAAACTGCCTTACAAGGAAATTCAGATACCAAAGTACGTACACTATCTCACATTTTAAAATTTAGTATTCTTTTTTTAAGAAAAATATATTATTGAATTTTATGTTTTGTTAGATGGAGGCGATGCGATGAACCTTCACCTTCAGACGTGAAAAATGGGGCAATGCAAAAATCTACTCCAGATAGTGATGTAAGTGCATGAATTACAAAAACACACATACTCTGCTGCTTAATAGCTAGTACTTTTATATTTAATATCTTGTTTTTGCTGCAGGTGGAAGACGTGTCAGAGGAAATGGTCGCCTTGCGGCACGAACGAAGTGAAAGGGAGGAGGCAAAGCGCTTTTCGAATTTCATGACACTGCCGCACTCCTCATCGCGAGTCCGTCGAGATAGACGATTGGACTGTCGACCGGAAAGTGGTACTAACACACCAGGTATTTTAACAGTGATATTGATTGACTAGAAACTTAAATTTTTATTCAATTCTTTTCTTTTTGTGACTTTATGAGTAATGAAAGAAAAATAAGGAGAGGTTGATCTAATTTTTTTAATGTATGGAAATTAGTTGCTAATTCCGACTATTTATTGCTTTATTTAGATCCAATGTCGCCGCACGCAAGCGACTGTGGTGGGGACACGATGTCACCGATTACTTCGCCACCGCCGACGCCCTCAAACGCCCAAGACAGCGAACATATGCAACACTTGGACTCCAGTCATCATCGATCGGGCAGTCTACAGAATGCGCTGCGTCGAAAAATACCAACACGATCACAGAGGGAAGAAGTAGTCAGCAATGTTATCGAAGAAGAAAATGTGGTACGATTGTTGTTTTAAATTTTGTATTACTGCTTTTCTTAACAAATCAAAAATCTAACATGTATTTGTATAATTACTATTTGTTGAACTTTAATTTATTTTTTTAGCAACAACTCTTGCCATATGAGCCAAGAACTTTTCCATTAACTGATGAAGTTTACGATAAAATGTTAGAAGCAATGCCAGAAGAACATTTGCAATCTTCATCAATGCCTGCTCGTCCCGTTAATGAAGAAAAATTAGATGTAAGTTTTTAAATAAATATAAAATGTACATTTTTTAAATTATTAAACTTTTTTAATATTACCAAAATCTATGCACCCAGGAAATAGAAGCAGATTCTCAAGAATCAGATTCAACGGAATCTGCTTTATGTGAAATGGAAGGTGAGGATCCTAATGATCCAGAATGGACGGTAGCCGAAGCTAGAGAAACGGAAAAAGAACGAATTCGACCTACAGTCAAAAGATAGGAGGAGCTCGTTAAGAGCTTCAGAAGTTTGGCTCGTATTTCGATTATAATGGCAGATGTTTGTTTTTCTATGCAGAATACGCTACCTGTCAATTGTTATGCATACCTGTCATTGACAACATTGCACCTTGTGTAAAAGTATGATATAATATCAAGCTGTAAAGTGTATTATAATTATAAATTTTGTAACTTTCACCGACGTTTGCGCTTTAATAGCTTTATCTTGAAAAAGAAAAAAAAACAGTAACTGGTAATGAGAATCCGCTCAAAATAGCTTTTTTGTAAAAAAGATGAAAAAAAAAATGAAACTGGAAAAATGCGTCAGTGGTTTAGCACCGTTCAGTAAAAATAAGAGGACTTAAATGCAGAAAGGATGTATTTATACTTAATTTTTAGAATAGAAACTCGGTTTAAATAGGCAAGCCGCAACAATGAATAAAAGTGCCAATTCCAACCTCTGGATCGTTATTAATTTTTGAGTTCTTATAGTTTTTTAAAATTTTTATAAAGTTAATATTTTTGTGGCAAAAATAGACGCAGGTCAACCTGTAGTTTTATCAAAATACCATTTATTAAAATGCTTCTAAATTTATTTTGAATTAGGCATTTTGTAAATTCACAAAGTATTTACGCGATTTTGAGTATTTAGTAAACTATTTTATTTTTTTTATTATTTTTTTTTATCAAAAGATTTGGGAAAATGAAATTCTTATGTATAAAATACACATCTGAAGACCCCATATGTATTATAATATTTTTCAAAATTTGTAAAATTTTATTACTCCAAAAGAAAATTGATTATATTTATTACTTCAAAATTATTTTCTGATATTTTAAAAAAAAAGAACAAAGTAAAACAGAAAAAGAAACTATCAAGCAATTATTTTCAAAATAAATTTTTGTTTTTACTACCATGCAAACTATTGTTAATTTAATATTATCTTCATTTCATTTTATTAACTTTGAATCTAACGTATTCCTATTCTCTACATGTGTAAGTAATAGAAAATAATTTTACAAGTCTGAAAAAATGAAAAAATTCATCTCAAAAAGTCTGCTCTTCAATTTGTAGTATACACTGCAAAGTATAATAAATGTAAAATAATTAATGTAAACTGAGAAAACCGTGATTATATTAACGATCAAGTTAAGACGCATGACTAGTTGTTCATGAAAATAAAAATAATATTGTAAGAAAAATTATTTTAATTTAGATACCAATTCTAATTTCCATATAGATTAAATAATTTTGCTTATAACTAAAAGAAAATGTACTTCTCAAGTTTGTATGTGATTATTTGCAATTTATTCAAACAAAATAATAAGTAAATTCAAATAGATCTTCAATTAAGGCGAATCAAAATTCGTATTATGATTCGATGTGCCCTTTATTTCTTTTGGTTATACATTTAATGTGTAAAATTAGCATAAACCTATTTACAATAAGAAGTTTGTAAATTGATTTTTACATTGTCTTGATGGTTTAACTGTAAATTATGTGATTGAAAAATATATATACCATCGATACACAGAGCACTTTACTTTTTTGCAACGTATACTGGCACTTCCAATTTCTTGTGCGAGCCGTCACAGAACGGCCTATTTTGCGTTTGTTTACAATTGCAGAGCCAGTAATCTTTCGTTTTCGCCACTGCGAACTTGATGGGCTTCTGTTTGATTTTAAGGAATATATTGTTGTGCCTCCCATTGCAGAACGGCTGGCTTTTGCTTTGGCCGCACAGACACCAAAAGTACGTTTTTCCTTCTTCCAATCGTATTTTAAACGGTTTTCTGTCGTACACAACTCCATTTTCTTTTTGATTGTTTGCTGAGTAAATGTCTTTTAACAAATTCCTAGGAATTTCCGTACTTTCATCTTCTTCTTCTTTGGCCTTCGTAGCAGAAGTTCTAGCCTGTCGATACAAGCAAACGTTACTAAGTAAATGATTCGACTCCGAAAATTCCGAAATTTACACTGGACATGCGTCATTCATAAACTGTAGGTGTGGTAGTCGGAAAACTAACTTGGGTTCATTTATCGATTTTCAAAGGAGCTACCAAATGAAAACTTAATTCAATCTTTTTTTATATTGTACAATATTTTCTGATCTTTATATTTTGCAGTTTTCAATATTTTATTGAGATATTTTTTACTTGTTTTTTTTTTATTAATATTAGTCTTTTCATAAAAGTATTAATTACGTAAGAAATTACAGAACAACTTTTGGTTTGTTAATCATAAAATTTTACAATTTTTAAGTTATAATAGAGTAGACAAGAAGTTATATCACGACGTAATTCCATCGTCTATCCGCGCGTATAGCTAAACTACGCACTTTCGTCGCGACGGGCGATTTAAATTTCGTTCGTTTTCAACTTGAAGACGACGTATTACCAATTGTTACATTTTTTCAATTCATACGCAATTGTTGTCAATTACTTATTTTTGTTTTGTCCACTTTCTCCGATTTTTGTGTTGCCAATCTACAAATACAATTTCCAATCGTCACGTGAACATCACGTACGAAAAGGTTAAAAATAGAAAGTCACCGGCGAACACGTTTATAACGAGCACGCCTTTTTGATTCTACATAATCACCATGAATTAGCAAGAATACAATAATTTTTTTTACGTACAGTATACTCGAAGATAAGGAATTCATTGAGTTATCTCGAACGAATTTGGGCTATTCACGACAGAATTAGGCAGTTTTGGGTAAAGACAGAAATGCACTTAATAACACTTGCTTGTACTTACCAATTGACATCTCAGATTTGACATGCGACCTATTTGGGCGAGGCGATTCGTTAAGACCGTGAGATACATGATTTCTTTTGGATTCTTTGATTCACAATAAATGGCAGACTACAACTCGCTGCTTTTCGGCCGCTACCCAATATCAACAAACTACTTGCCCTGAACAAACAGTGTTTACGATAGGTTGGTGAATACGCAGTTCGAGAATGGACGACACTAGCGACGCGCGCTGCGAACTGAGAAAGCTCGAAGGGTTTTTGAACGCGATGATTGGCTGGATTGGCAACGATGAAAATAAGTATTGATCTCATTATTTTTGATTATTGAGAATCGAGGAGGTAAAACAATATTTCGATGTTTTTCAATTTTGAGAGCATGCTTGAGATAATCAGTAAATATAATTATAGAAAACTACTTTTACAAGAAAACTCGTAAATTCGATTAATATATCGTAATATTTAAACTTTATCAAAAACATTTATCAAAATTATTGCCAAGAGACACACGACTTGATTGAAAAAATTGATTCCTCCCTTATCGACTGTCGTACAACTCCGCCGATCCTTCACCCGCGGAATACGCACTTGCCTTGTGTCCGAGTGTGTTTTGTAAACCAAAGGCCAATAAACTATTGAACTCAATTAATACGTGAACGCGCGCGCGTAGCGCGTTCGCACAAGCTTTCTAAAACGCCTTCGCTCATTTAAAAACGCGCGTGCTGGGATTCCCCTTTGGCCTCCAAATTCGTGCTGGGATTGATATAAACAATAATACAACTCGCTGTGTATCGGATAAGTAATAAAGGTATTTACGCACCTGCTGGGTTTTGCTCGGGATATCTTCTGTTGGACACACCGGATTATAGGCGCTGTTATACGAGCGCCTCTGAGCCAACGACGTCGCTGAGTCTAGACGGCGCGATAGGAGTAGGGACATCCCGGCGCCTGGAGGAAAAGCAGCGGAGGATGGATTAACGCTAAAAAATATCGGAGGTAATTTGAAAAGAGAGAGGGAGAGATTGAGCTTAGGGGATTTCTTTGACAAGATAAAGGATTAGTTAGGGTAGGTGAGATTATTGGGCGAAATGCGGGTGACCTTGACGGAGCTAGTCGGCTTTTGGATAAACAGCAACCGTTAGAAGTGTATAATGAATAAAGTGATGCTTGGGAAAAAAAATCATCGCGTAAACGTGTAGGTATAGGCTCAAGGATTATGCAAGCGAATATGGCATTGGTCGGTGTATATTTACTTGTCGAACGACAGAAGTGATTTCGTTGTAGATTTCTTTATTCTTAATTTTCGGAGTGGAAATAATTTATGGTTTGCGAAAAGTAACGGTATTCTGCCGCGTAATAGGGAATTTTGATTATCGGTTAGATACGTTTGGATGTGGATGGCGATAACGACACAATTGGTATAGATATCGAGTTGGCACGAATACGTCGAGTACAACAAATAAAACTTAGCGTCTCAATAATATCTTACTCGTTAATATTATCGAATGACAAAATTCACGTACATTACACATCCGCCTATTTCACTAAAATTACACGGAACGGAACGCGATTCTTTACATTATACTGTTAAAACAGGGAAACTTTTAACAATGATCTTACAAATATAACGCGAAAAAAAAAGAAGAAAGCCCCCGTTTGTTTTGTTTCATCACGCGGCGTCGTATTTTCATCTCTCGCTAAGTAAATCCAGGAAAAGCCCCATTTTCCGCGTACGCGCATATGGGCCCCTGACTCATCGCGCCGCGATCAAATCCTTGCGTTATTCCTCCAAACAGGCAAAGCATAACGACAACGCGAGAAACGAAAGCAAAAAAAAAATCATCGGTGGAGAGAAGCGTTTATTCAAATTTAGAGAGCCTCGTTGCCTGCGCAGGAAGTGTATCCACGCGCAGGAAAAGTAATAAAGATTACTGCTCTCGCGCGTTAGATAAGCTCGCGGCTACAGTGTCAAAAGCTAGGAGGGAGAGAAAAGACGAACAATACAGCCATTCGGCGCGCGTTAAAAGGTCGATTTCTTTCACGGGGCGCACACGCGATCAGGCCTCGGCTCTCCGGGAGAACGTTGGCGTGGAAACGGAGCTGCGCGTCATGACCGATCAATCGCGCCTCCACGTGGCTCGCCCACACACCTCCCCCGTCGACAACACGCCCACAAGCGCGAACCCACACACTCGAGCTGCTGGATACTTTTATGCGAGTCGTATATAATGCTCGCTTATGGATGTTTTGAATAGATTACTTTTGGATAGTAATAAATTGAGATGTAACAATGTTTATTTTATTTATAAATGCGGTTGTAATAAATATATTTTTGCTATGCACGACTCTTTTATTTGAAACTCGATAAAAGAAACGATTTTTAATTAACTGTGCAACATTGTACTTGCGATTGAGAAGTGCCGATAATTATTTATAGATAATGCCGTTGCGAGATAAAAATGAAATTAGATAAAAAAAAAATAAAAAAGGAAAAAAAATATAATACTCTAAGCGTGTATAAAACGAGCTTCAGATTTTTTTTCACTCGTAGTTAGATAAGATAAATCGCAGGAAGTATTTTCGTAATGACACAGTATCGTTTGTACAGAGAGTGGTCAGACACACAGGCTTTGGGCGACGACTGGACGCTCGACGCGTTTTCGTTTATTGAAAGCGAGCAGGCCCGGGATTAATAATAAGGCCTCTCTGTTCAAAACGATTTCAATTGACTTTATACGAGTATTCGTGATTATGTTTCGTCGTTGAAACTTGAATGTTTAAATGTGTAAATTTGGACGTTGAAAGTTATACATTTGACAAAATGCTGAGGATTCTAATCGCAGTCTTTGCCTTGGCAACAACATTAGGTACGTAAAACGTTCGATCCCAATATTTCATAAAAATTCCGACCAATACAAGTTTCAATATTTGACTGTGCTAAATGCCGTCCGCATAGTTGCCGCACAAAACTGTAAACCAGTGGATTTCGGAAGGGACAGCGTCGTGTGCGAATGCAATTCCACGTACTGCGATTATTACACCGAGCCGAGGCCGCCGAATAAAGGCGATTTCATACAGTACATCTCGAGCAAAAGTGGCGACCGACTCAAACGCATCGATGGAAAAATTTCGAGCGAGCGCAGTGGCAGTCGCGCCGTCGTTAAAATCAATTCGAATAAGCAATATCAAACTATGGAGGGCTTTGGAGGAGCTTTCACGGATGCGGCAGGCGTTAACATCAAGAAGCTCAGCAAAGGAGCTCAAGATAATTTGATGAGGTAATCTCGGTTTATCGTGAAATCTTTGACAAAATTAAATCTCTCATTACGCTGTGGCCTATATCGCATGTCAAAATCGAACAATATAATGCTTCTTTATATACAATTACTTATTATAATTGAGAATAAAAATAGTAATTTATAAATTTTCTCACTGAATATTTTAGATCTTACTTCAGCCCGGACGGCAGCAAATACAACTTTGGACGTATACCAGTGGCAGGGAGCGACTTTTCCACGCGAGCTTACACTTACGCCGACACACCCAACGATCCGGAACTGAAAAATTTCACACTGGCCACCGAAGATTTCGAATACAAGATACCGCTGATGAAACAAGCCTTGGAACTAAATCCGGGACTAAGGTTCGTGGCGGCTTCTTGGTCGGCGCCACCGTGGATGAAAAGTAACAAGCGTTACAATGGATACGGTGAGCCTCGATAATAATGTTTCATTGAACAAGTCGAATCGTCGTATAACGTTTTACTCGTTGCAGGCTACTTGTTAGACCAGTACTATCAAACTTACGCGAATTACATTACCAAGTTCCTTGAAGAATATAAGAAGCTAGGCTTCGAAATGTGGGCAGTGTCAACGGGCAACGAGCCCTTTACGTCACTGGTACCCATAAGCCACATCAACAGCATGTTTTGGTCATCTAACACGGCGTCGAAGTGGGTGATAGAAAACTTAGGACCGACTGTGCAGAAGTCGAATTGCAACAGCACGCAAATTATAATGTTGGACGACCAGAGACTTGCTCTGCCCTGGTACATGCTCGACGTGAAGAAAAACCATCCAGAGGCGTTGAAGTACGTCAAGGGTATTGGAGTGCATTGGTACACCGACGAGTTTATTCCTGCGTCTGTGCTTGACGCGACCCACGAAGCACTTCCCGATAAGTTCCTTTTGATAACGGAATTCAGTGTAGGTGAGTATTACAAAAAAAAATGGATTGTTTTGTTGTGTTTAATGTCAATAACTGTACTAATGAAGTTTGGTAACTGTCGTCAGGTGATCGGCCATGGGATTATCCAAAGGTCGCTTTAGGATCATGGAGTCGGGCGGAGCGATTGATAAAAAAGCTGTTCGAAGTACGTTAAATTGAGCTTTGATTATTCAACATTTTTTTAAAATTTTATTGTTTTTTCTAGAATATTAACCATTGGGTGGTTGGTTGGATCGATTGGAACTTAGCCCTGGACTTGGTAGGAGGGCCTAACTGGGTTCAAAACTACGTCGACGCATTGATCATCGTGGACGCTGATAAAGATGTGTTTTACAAACAACCGATGTATTATGCCATGACGCACTTCAGTAAATTCGTACCGCGCAATGCCGTTCGGATCGATGTTACCAGTACGGACAAATCGGTGTTGACGACGGCATTCAAAACTACCAGTGATGAAATAGTCGTTCTTTTGTACAACACGTATGTATTGTTTCGTTCATAAAATACGTAAACGCAGAATTCTAATACTAACCTTTTCTTTATTTCTTTTTACAGAAACAATCAGAAGAAGAACGTTACGGTGACCGATGACCGAGTGGGCAATATCAACGTTGAACTGCCGGAATACTCTTTGCACACGATTTTATACAAAAATGAATAAATATATTTAGAGACTAATAAGTAGGTATATGGCCGATTTGACAAAAATTTATGTAAAAATATACTTGAAATAATAAAAAAAAATAAAATAAAAATACTTATTTTTAATTCGTCTACCTTTGGCAATCGCCATCAATCTTATTTCGTCTGTGTAGATTACAAAACGAAATTTATCACGTCAGCAATTGATTTTTCTGCCGCGGAAAAAAGATTATGAACTTTTGAGGAAAACAAATTACAATATGGTAATACCATCATTTTGAGCACTCGTTTAAGGAAAATAAATATTACGAAAGTCTTAATTATATTGGATTACGAGAGCCTTATCTAGAGGAATTTAAATGTTTTACTATCAGGACAACTTTCTTCAATTAACTTGTCTATGCTACTCAAGAAAGTAAATAAAGAGCGCGTTTATTACGCAAAAACAATTGCAGTAACATCTAATGTTATTCTGTCGTAATAGTTGATATATTATTAGAGCATTCGGAATTATGTAAATATTATTTCGTAACTCCTTTAATCGCCAGCAAGGCGTAACTGTAAATTAGGCGCGTTATTACAATTTAAGGGACTTTCCTGTAAGATAAGAGAGAGTATAAAAGATGCGTCGCCGGTGCATCCTCCGTGTCATTTTTACGCTGCAGCCGCTGCGACCAATTGTAGGAGAAGATAAATTGTTCGAGTATTAGTTATAAAAACAGATCGTTTCACCTCCTGTACCTTTGTAAATCGCTAGCATTAATACCGGTGATTAAAATTTTTATAGAATATAATACGTTTTAAAACCATTTGCAAATAGATAAGATAAAAAAAATCATGAAACTCGGTGAAGAATAAGTCGTCGTTTTAGCGATGATCGTACAAAATCACTGGTAAAACGTTAAACTGCGCGTCGCTATTCAAAATACATCGCTTTTTAGTAACTTTCTAAGAAAATTCCAAAGTTTTTGTAACGTAATAATAGTCAGTCAGATTAGTTAAAAATGCTTCGGCTCGCGGTGTTTTTGGTCGTCGCAAAACTACTCGGAGGTACGTAAAACTAATAAATAATAATTTGTCCGTTTTGTTTCGTCCCAAAGAATCATTTTAACGAATCAATTATTATTTCGCAGCAAACGCTCAGGATTGCAATCCCATTGATTTCGGCTTGGACAGCATAGTGTGCCAATGTAATTCCACGTACTGCGACTTTTACGCCGATCCCGAGCCCCCGAAAGCGAGCGATTACATTTGGTACGTAACGAGTAAGGAAGGTAAACGATTGCAGCGTTACAATGGCAAAATTTCCGATTCCGCCGATTTCGATTATACGATAAGAATCAACTCGAAGAATCGATATCAAAAAATCGAAGGTTTTGGAGGTGCATTTACCGACGCGGCTGGAATCAACATGAGGAAAATGAGCTATGGATGTCAAAATAACATAATGAGGTATAAACAGAACGAGTTTTATCGACTACACGCGGATTTTTAATGATTTGAAAAATTGCTTAGTCTAACGTGCATTGAACAACGTTCGCAGGTCTTACTTCGGCAAAGACGGCAGTAAATACAATCTTGGACGCGTACCAATAGCCGGAACGGACTTTTCCACGCGAGCCTACACTTACGACGACGTACCTGGCGATACGGATCTGTCGAACTTTTCCTTAGCCATGGAAGACTATCATTACAAATTGCCATTCATGAGACAGGCCATGGAACTCAGTCCGGGATTGCGTTTCACCGCCTCTGCTTGGACTGCTCCGCCATGGATGAAGGAGTACCAGCACTACAACAACTTTGGTACTCGATCCGTTCATGAAAATCAAAATTGTTTCTATCCCAATGGATTTTATATTGACTTTATTTTGTAAATTAATTAAACGCAGATTATTTACTGGAGAAATACTATCAAGTCTGGGCGAATTACATCGTCAAGTTCTTGCAAGAGTACAAGAAAAACGGCTTCGACATCTGGACGCTGTCGACGGGCAACGAGCCGTTCACCCCCCTCATGCCGAACAGCAACATCAACAGCATGTACTGGTCGCCCTTCACCACGGGCAAATGGGTCGAGGAGAATTTGGGCCCGTCCCTGCAGAAGGCCGGCTTCAACGAGACCGAGATCATCATGTACGACGACCAAAGAATGGCTCTGCCGCTGTACACGTCGAGCGTCATGAACAACTTTCCCGGTGCATTAAAGTTCATAAAAGGCATTGCACTTCATTGGTACACCGACTTTGTTGTCCCAGCGATTACGCTCGACTATACACACAGTCTTCTGCCTGATAAATTCATACTGATGACGGAGTCGTGCTTAGGTAGAACATGTCTTTTCTTTTTGCTCACACTGCTTATACAAAGCTGTAGTTTCTTTTTTTTTGGCGTTTGTAAATAACTTTATGGTGTTTAGTTACCAAATGATAAAATTCATTTCTGTTTACCAGCTTATCTACCGCAAGACAATCCAAAGGTCGCGCTTGGTTCATGGACGAGGGCCGACAGATTTGCCAAGAAACTTTTCGAAGTATGCGCGCGTCATAAAGCTGCACAAACTCCGATTCGTTATATTTATTTAACCAAACGCGACTGTTTTTCCTTTCGAAGAATCTCAATCACTGGATCGTCGGCTGGCTCGACTGGAATCTCGCTCTGGACAAAATTGGAGGTCCGAACTGGGTGAAGAACTACGTCGACGCTTTGATCATTGTAGACACTGACAGGGACGTGTTCTACAAGCAGCCTACCTACTACGCGTTTACGCATTTCACCAAATTCATACCTCGGAATTCGGTGCGGATCGACAGTATTACATCGGACGCGACGATTTTATCCGTGGCTTTCCAAACTGAAGACCATCATACGGTCGTGCTTCTGTACAATCCGTAAGTTGACTCATTGTTGATTGGAAAAAGAGATAATATTTTTCAATTTTACTCATTCGTTTTCTCTTTTTGTAGGAATGAGGAGAGACGAAACGTCAGCATAGTAGATCCACTAATTGGTAATATGAATCTAGAATTGCCGGAGTATTCTATACATACAATTTTATATAAAGGCAGATAAAAGCTGCATGTATATATTATTATTATTTTTTTATATGATTCTTACCTGTTAATATTGTAGATAAAAATCTATTTATACATAGTTATTTCTATTGTTTTATACGATTTGTTTAACACTTTTGTATAATTCGTTGACGTTGATAAATGCTTGTTACTTATATTTGTAGTATATCGAATAAAAGATTAATACTTACGTAAAAGACGCTATTCTTGATATTTATTTTATCCTATAATCATTTTCAACGTAGATTACAGTTATACCCCGCTGCATAATGTCAAAATAGACGCAACGTCGACCTGACCAGAAGTATATCACATTTACTACCTTGACAGTGCACTAAAAAGTTATTGTGGGATAACAAAGTTTGAAAAGGGGTATAATAGCCTTTATCAGAGCAAGTCATTATAACGATTGTAATACCATCGCTTTAACGTTTTACGTAACATCAAAAGAAGACAACGTTTGTCGGCGAAAACGTTATCGATATCACACTGGAGAACCTGAGAAAATTCAAAATATGCGCTTTACTCACACGTAAACCACATTTTCAAAAGTCATCCTTCCGTCAGTACACTTTGACCAGTATAGTCATCGAGAATTCAACTCAAAAAATATTATATTTTTATTGAGGAACTTCTCGAGCAATTTCCGAGCGGGAGAATTCAATATTTACGGTGAAAAGAAAATAACCAAATCGACAACGAAGAAATGATTCGGCAAACTATCGTCTTAATATTGCATGTATCAGGTATACCTTCTATTCCAACACTGTCTATTGATTTCCAAGTACATCGATTCATCAAAAACGTTAAATTTCCAGTGCTCGTCGACGCGTGCAAAATAAGGGAATTCGGCGAGAACAACATCGTCTGCGAGTGCAGCTCCTCGTACTGCGACTTTTACGAAGATCCCAAGCCGCCTGAAATCGGTACGTTCATAAGTTACACGACGACCAAAGGAGGCGTTCGTATGTACCGTCGAGACGGTGACATATCAAGCGAGCCCCACGGCGACAGCATCGTGAAGATCGACTCGAACATCGAGTACCAAAGGATGGAAGGATTCGGGGGTGCTTTCACTGACGCGGCTGGTTACAACATCAGAAGACTAAGTCGTCTTGCTCGGAGTAACCTAATGAGGTATTGATGTAGGAACGTGAGTAGGTTACTGCGTTTCTTTTTTTAATCACAGGATATCCTTGAAAATGTCGGAAAATCTTCACGCGTTTTTTCTAGATCCTACTTTAGCACTAATGGGAGCAAGTACAATCTTGGTAGAGTGCCTATCGGTGGAACTGACTTTTCTGTGCGACCTTACACCTACGACGACTATCCGAATGACGTTGAATTGAAAAATTTCGAATTGTTCTTCCGCGAGGATTACGTTTACAAAATGTCGCTGATGCACATGGCCAGAGCGCTGAATCCGTCGATACGCTTTTTGGCGTCTGCCTGGACTGCTCCTCCCTGGATGAAGAGTAACCACCGATACAACGGATTTGGTGATTATATCGAAACGCAAATGAATATTGTTGTCGGATGTCAGAAAAGAAAATGGCAAAAATATCGTTTCACAGGCTGGCTACGCCAGGAATACTATCAGACCTACGCCGATTACATAGTCAGGTTTCTGGAGGAGTACAAGAAGCGCAAACTCGACATGTGGACGGTGTCGACGGGTAACGAGCCGTTGACAGCTTTGAATCCCTTGAGCCGGATAAACAGCATGTTCTGGGAGCCCTACTCCGCGTCCAAGTGGGTCCGAGAGAATCTGGGCCCGAGCCTGGAAAATTCCAGCAGCAACGGCACTCGCATACTCATGGTCGACGATCAGAGAATCGTCGTGCCCAAATACGCGGCCTATCTGTCGGGCCAGCTCGACACGTTGCAGTACGTCGACGGGCTGGCGGTTCACGGCTATCTCGATGACTTCGTGCCTGCCTATGCGCTTGACATCGCGCACATGTTTCTTCCCGACAAGTTCATATTGTGCACGGAATTCTCGATCGGTAGGCTGCTTTGATTCTTTCCTTATCGATAATTTATTGATTGATTCTACGTAACGATGATTTTTGCGAGATGCAGGCGATCGACCGTGGGAATTTCAGAAAGTGGTGCTGGGATCGTGGCAGCGAGCGGAAACTTTGATAAAACGATTGTTTCAAGTATTTCATAAAGTTCATTGAATCGAATCGAGCCTTTTTTTAACGTAGCATTTTTATAACGTAAATTTGTTTTTAGAACATCAATCACTGGGTGGCAGGCTGGGTGGACTGGAATCTCGCTTTAGACATGGAAGGAGGGCCCAATTGGGTTGGCAATCGCGTCGACGCGCCGATTATCGTTGACGCCGAGAACGATGTGTTTTATAAACAGCCGATGTACTACGTTATGATGCATTTCAGTAAATTCGTAACTCGGTCGGCGGTGAGGATCGACGCCACGAGCCCGGATTATTCAATATTGTCGACGGCGTTTAAAACGCTGGATAACTATGTTATCGTTGTTTTGTACAATTAGTAAGTATTGAGAATTAGTTTTTTTTTTGAAGTAAAACTTCTTTGGGCGCACTAGGCACTTTTGGATGGGAGTAACTCCGTGAGAGCTCAAATCCGTCATGCAACGGAAGTGCGTTAC